>JAOVYX010020813.1:0-16540 GCA_035668315.1 Drosera spatulata | reverse complement strand
GGTTTAGTTAGTCTTGTCATGAATCGGGTTCGTGACGGCATAACGCCACGTGTCCTAACAGCGGAGTTCGGGGCGTTACACACGAGTGTCAAATCAATCTTTTGCAATTTTTCTATTAGAAAGGTAATATTATGATTAATATTTCATGATAAATTTTTATAAAATAATATTTGATCGTCTTGAATATCAAAATTCACCTCAAAAAATATACACAATCAAATTATTATGGGACAGAAAGAATAAAAAATTACTCCCTTCATTTCATAAAAGTAGTAATTGTTTGAATGTACATATTAGTCAAAACAAACTTTGACTCATTGTGGGATGAACAAATCACCCGTTTTTTTTTTTTTTTTTTTGCAATTCTTTCGTGATAAGAAATCCAAAATCGAAAGTTATGTCAAAGGGGATCTTAGAAAAATAAAATTTCCAATTACAATTAAATGCTAAATTTCATTATTCACTCAAATATTATAAAAAATACTCATAAACGATGTAGATTTGGTATGAACCCGATCCCCACGCTTATGACTCTCAAATTTGGTCATAGACTAATAGCATGAGCGATCATATTTGTCTCGCGAAACATCCAGAAACAACGAAACTAAGAAATAAAATTATCTTCATTTACTCCTCAATTGTTCGATCTCAAAAGAATTGAGATGTTTTAATTAAATTATAAAATTATTTTATTTAGAAATTATTTTTTATAAAAATATCAAAACATTTTTACTCCTTCCATCCCAAAAGAATCGTAGTAGTTACTAAATTAAAATGTTCAAACTAAATTATAATTTTATCATATTTAGAATTTTTTATAAAAATATCAAAACGTTCTTGTTATTTATTTTATATTACATCAACTCATTCCATTATTTTTCTCCTTCTTTTCTTTTGTTTTTCTCACTTCTCTCAATCACACAAATCAAAGACCAAATTAATTTTTATAACAAAAAAATACACATAAATTATCATATTAAGTCAACTGCATGTAATTTTTTCAGACAAAGATAATATTATTTATTTTATATCAGTCATCCTATTATTATTATTTTCCTATTTTTTTCACTCCTTCTACCCACAACAATAAAAAAACAAATTATTTTTTTAAAAAATAATACATATATAAATTATTATATCATATTATTTGATTATAATTTTTTTAAAACGGATGGATGGGATAAATGATTGAACTTCCAAGGTGACATATAGTACGAGGGAGTATTTATCGTAATCGAGTGTACTGGTAAATGAATGATGAATCTAAAGAGAGTGGTGGGGGCGCAGGGGGTATGGTGAAACCACAGCCGTACGACATTAATTGTTCCATGTGGCGTTGTCTGATGTGTCGATGATTAACGGATAAGGATTAGTACAGGGTACAGAGACCACATACTGGTTTATTTACCCGATTAACAATTTTCACCGTCTATTTTCGAGGGGATAAGATTGTACTGTAATTATTGTACCAGCTGTGATTCACCAGCCTGTGAGTAAACCCAACATTAATTTTGGATCCCAAATGACTGATGTGGTACTCCATTGTAAAACCACATCATTGTTGTTTTACAAAGACCACATATTCCCTGTTGGCTGTTGTATTACATTGTCGTAAAAGAATTGGAACCAATTAATTTGATACAATGATTTATTCGTGAGTTAAATTTTATTAAACCGAGCTATTTGTCATTTGAGTTTGTGTAAGAGTGAAAAATGAATAAAAAAAATAATCTGATATAAAAAAAATAAAAAAAATGATGTTTTCAAAATTATTCTTTTCAAAAAAAAAAGTTTTTAAATTATTAAAGAATATTATAATTTTTATACGACATGCTAAAAGATAAATGTTGTAATCTTATTGGGACCAGAGAATAGCCAAATATGAGACAAATAAAATAAAATAAAATGTTCATTCAATACAGCCATTTCCCTGATCATTCTTGATTACTTTATGTTTTAGTCTGATTGTTATCTCGAATTATAATTGCGATAAAGCTACACGTAAATATCTTTCACTTCAAATCTTACGCTTGAGGGATCATGTGAGTTGTTATCTTTGCGAGCCTTTGTATTTGTAATTTATATTTATTCATCCAAAAATTATAAGCAATATTGACCATTTGAGTCATGCATTCTAACCACATATTACAAGATTGAAAAAAGAATTATTTATTAAAATAGTGAAAATTATCAATAAATCATCTTTTGAAAATATATTTACCAATAAGTCATCCATAAGTTTTTAATTATAATTTGGTTTTTTTAAAAAAAAACAAACAATCATCAAATCATTCTTCTTTAATCACCCTCTAAAGATTTGATTTGATTTTTTCTATATATATCAATCCTAATTCCTTTCCCAAAAAAAATAAAAAAAAATCAACCCTAATTAATTTTCACCACCGAAGAACCCTAGCTATCACCTACAAGGAGATCTCCATCTTCATTTCATTCAAAAAAGAGAAAAACACAATGAAGCAGGCCAACCATCATTTTCTTCGAGCATTGTCGCCAACCATGGGACGAAAGAGCAACTCCAACTGCTGTCGTCGCCCTCATCATCTCATATCTTTAAATTTATTATCCATTCTATGATTCGTGATCGAACGCCTTTGATCAAACTTTGCCCGATCATGCGACAATGGCGATGGCGGCGCTATAGCCTGCATGAAATCTCTCGGGTGAAGCAATCAGAGACAAATTGTGGTAGTGTATTGGTGGAGAAGATTTGAGTGAGTCGATTTTTAATGTGTGATATGAAGATTAGGGTTTTCATGGATCTCCATGGAGATTAGGACGCATTGTCAATGAAAGCTTCGATGAAATGGACAAGGCAGGAGCGATCACTGTCGATGGAAGAGGACGCATTGTCGATGGAAGGGGGCGCATTGTCGATGGAAGGGGACGTACAACGAACGTACCGTTGATTCTGACGATATATTATCAACTTCGGCGATTGTGATTATTGTAGTATAATTGATTAATAAAATATTTTGTTTCCTAAATCAAAAAGATGTCAAATTTAAACATGATTGGTAAAAAAAATCTTTTGTATGATCTATTAATAAATAAGTTTAAAAAAATGACCTAGTGATAATTTTCTTATTAAAATAACTTCATCCTAATGTCATTTACATTGCCACTTATAAATTGGTCAATAAAAAAACTACAACCCAGTGTCAAATCTTTTGTCAAGGGAAAAAAATGTCATTTATTTTCTAAAATTTGATTTTTAGAAAAAAGCATTGCTATATGTCAGCACTAAAACAATTCATATCACCAAATATTTTTATTCTCAAATTTGATATTGTCATGTATCTTTCATCCATGAAATTAAACTTGATTTTAGTTGTCATTTCCATTTTTTGGCAAGGAAACTAACATGCGTGGGTGTAGAGTACAACTCATTCGCACTCGAAGCTGTAAAATAAAATGAAAAAAGGGCATCTAAATGTGAGCTCATAGATGGAGTTGTTCTTATCAATTTAATTGTCATTTACATTTAATGTTCTACATAAGCTCATGGAATGAGCAACAGAATTTGTATTTAGGTGAGTTGTTGTTTTAGTGTCTAGGAGTGGTTGGTGGTACCGTGGTAGGGATTGTTGAATTTTAATATGTTTAATCATATTTTATTATGCGTTTTTAACGTCGGTTTGGAACGATTTTGAGTTTAACGTAATCTATGTTTATTGGAAATGAACGTAATATATTAACACTCTCAAAACTCATAAATGGTGAATGAAAAATTGATGCTCAAAATGTGATGTTTTGTGTATTTAATATGGTAGAGTGTAGCAAAGTGTTGGTAACCAACATTGGAATTTGTGTAGGTGAAAAAGTGTCTTATAAGTGAAAGCCTTGTGATAAAGGTTGGATCCCTTGAGGATACCCAATTTTGTGTGTGGTGGAGGGCCTAGACATTGTTTTGGTTAACACACACGTCCGGCCCGGGCCGCAAGGCTGTAATATCCCAAAATTTCGTACTTTTATTTCTGTTTTCCTTTTCGGAGTGAACGTTCAAAAAAGTGAGTATCTGGTTCAGCAATGAAAACCGATAGAGTAGAAGGCAATTTCTTGGCTTCGGTCGAGCAACTTGTCTCCTATAGTAATTTAGTTGAATTGAGTCGTGGTACCAAATCCTATCTTCCCTTTAGGTGATATGCGATTCAAGTACATACGTTAAATACGTATATAAAATTTTATTATTTAACAAAAAAAGTACGTACGAATAAAAATAACAAAATAGAAACGTGATATCGCTCCTTAAAACATATATAAAGTACGTACATTATAAGCACATGAATAAATGTAACGAACGAATAAACAATGTTATAACGTTGTAATGTCATGAGTGACGCTATATCGAACAAATAAATTTAATGAATAGATAACGAATAAAGTGCGAATAACAGTAACGAAAAAGTAACGTTAAGGTTATGTTATGATATAACATAACAACGTTAAGAATATTGCACACTGGGAGTACCCAATTTAATCTTAGAAAATTTATATTATTAAATGGAATACGATATTGATATTTTTGGGATAATTAAATCTACACGAATTAATTAACGGAAGATCAATATTACGAAATTGAGATAAATAACAGTCTGATAAAAACATAATAAGAGTATATTTCACCCCTCCGTGCACCTGCAGTCCTTCATTTCCCCCATCTCATTGCCCGCATGCAAGAGCATATCAATGCATGGTAAAGGTATCCTGAATTGTTCATGATATTGCTCTTGCAGTCCTTGTTTATAACATTATATCATGACACTCTCTTCTTCTTTCCCCTGCAAACTCATCGAGTACCTCACACCCATCACCACCACGCCACCAACACCTCCAACCACCCTGCCACTGCCACAAGCCACCATATCACCACCACCCTCCTCACAATCACCGCACCACACTCCATCGCCACCACCACCAAACCAAACCGAGCCGTCACCACCAAACCATCATCTTCTCATCGTCATCACCATATTCTTCATCGACTGTTGCCAACAACATCACCACAAACACACCAACATCACCATCAACACCTCCTTCACACCATCATCAACACCATGTGATCATCATCTCGTCTTTCGTCGAGTCGAGTCGAAGCCGGCTTCACCCACGCAAACCACCCTTCACCACCGCACCATCCACCTCCGACCACCAACACCACATCATCATTATCTTTAAACAGCTAGAGAAAGGATCGCAAGATCAAGAAACAGTCGCGTCCTCTCTTCTTCGAACCACCGAGCCGCGCCACCGCAACCTCATCATTGTCACCCACCAACCATCACAAAATAGCCTCAATGTCACTTCCAGAGACTTCAAACAACCACCAAGAGTTCCCTCGTGACGAGCAACAACAACCACGTAGCCCCTCATGAAGTTTCCTTGAAGCTTAGACGAGGAAACGTAACTTAACAAACTTTCGACGAAACCAACGACTCCGATGATGTTCTCCAGCCACCAATAGACCCAGAGAGGCGGTGTTAGGTAGACAGTGAAGGTGGTGAGGCTTGGGTGTCTTGGATTTCGAGTTTTGGATGTAAACGAACTTAAAAACACCTTAACAAGCTTTTTCGGCCAACTTTCGGCCAAAACTCGGGTGCCTTGGGTGTCGGGATTGGGACAAAAATGAGCCTTAAAACACCTTGTCGGAGATTTTGACGACATTCTGGCCACAGACGGTGAGACGACGGGGACAGAACAGTAACAAAGGTCGGACAGGGGGGAGGTGATCTTGGGTGACAAAGGTTCTAGGGTTTCCTTAACTCTAAGTAAAATTAGGGTTAAATACGCTTCAAAGGTAACCTAACCCCTCTCGATCCGTCTCGTGCTTAATATTTCATCAATATGATGTGTTATGATAATCATGACGATTATGATGAGGAGGGTACCGTCAGGAGGGTGATGATATGCTTGGCTGCTTGATTGTTGTGTTAAGGCGATAACGAAACTAAGGATTCGATAATATATGCATGGGTGCATGCATTAGGATCTGAGACACTATTTAATACTAATTATGATCCCAAAATTTCATGGGTGTACTTCGTTATATATGTGTATGCTTGGTGTATTGTTACGATGAATTACACTTGATCACAGGGTTTATGTATTAAAAGAGTACTGAATATACCAAGGGAGGATCAGGTTGTAATAATAAACCTTGATATCAGAATCGAGACTTGGGATGATTGTTTTATATGTTTACTATATGATGTGAGATATTGGGACTGAATCACCTCTTGCTTCTTCTGGATATTCTCGAGGACAACAGATTCGGGGGAAGATTCAGCCTCAAACTCGTCGAAGTTGGCATGGGTTATTGAAATGAATAAGCGTCTGTGTTCTAGTGGAACCCTTAGGGAAGTGATGCTGGTGATGGAATTGGAAGGGATGATGGGTGACTGTACTGGGAAGCTAAGCAACAGTGGCGATAAGCGGCAGCCATTGCTGTAGGATTTTTGTTTAGATCATCATCACTTCACCCAGCAAGCAAGCCGCTGCCCCTGAAGGAGGCCAGAAAAGCTTGGTGAGGGGTTAAATATGTGGACAATGTTATTTGTAACTTGGGGAAATGGCGCAAGTGCCTCTCATGATTCGCACGTTATCTCTCATGATTTTGAAAATAAAATATTCGATTTTATTTTATAAATTATTTAATTATTTAAATTTATTTTATGAAATAGGATATTTCAATTTTACTCTGTAAAATAATTTTAAGTTTCAATTCTATTCGTTAAAAATTCAACATCCAAATTTATTTTATAAATGTAGAGGTTTCAAACTATGAAGTGGGTTTAAGTCTATTATTAATATCTATTAAAAAGATCGATTGTATATTAGTTTAATACCTCTTTATCGAATCAAAAACATATACTAGAAGAAGAAGCAAACAAACAGAACAATATAAAAGATTCGAAAACTGATCGAAAAAACGGAATCATTGTGTTGAAACAGTTGATCCACAATGCAATCTTAGAGAATTGATCATAAGTATCTTTTTTTCTCTTCGATTGAAACAATTAAGGATAGATTTGGGAATAAAAAAATACGGATAGTTAGTTTTAATTTTTTTTTTGGTAAGATTTAATTTTATAAAAAGAAGTATAGAAATTTGACTTAAAATCATTTTACAGAATAAAATTGAAACATTATATTTCATAGAATATGTAACGTCCCGACTTTCCATTACTTATTAATGATACATATGACGTCACTGTCGTTGGGCTCAACGCCTCAACTAGGCAAAAACTATACTTCCTGTTTTAGTCATAAGAATTAAGTTAAGTTCACTTATACATCATTAGTTTAGAAATTTTTGATGCACTCAATTATAACTCAGAATATCACCATTACAGCGGAATTTACATCTCTTCTAAGATCAGAATACCTTTCACACATAAGTTACATCTAGCATCAAATCTTAGATCACATTTCTCCTTTAAGTCTTACTGTTGTAGCAAAGAGAAAAAAAAAGACAGAAAACTAATAACCGTGAGCTATAGGAGCTCAATACCGTGTTGGTCCATGAGAGAAGAAGGTAAGAAAAGAAAAGAAAAATGATCATTTGGATCCTTTGTTCCACCACTCTAAATTATCATGCAAATCTGGCATTCACAATTATCATCAAAAGCATACTAGTCATTCCCCTTAATCACATAAACACACTTAACACCACGTAACAACGCTTGAAACTACGCGTCCATCGACAATCTAGATATTCCTAGACTGCACTTTAGTTTAGCTTAGGGGAGGTTGAATATTCACAATAGTGTAACGCCCCGGCCAAATCCTTGCTACCGGGTCGTCACCAAGAACCGCTCGTCAGGCTGACAACTGGCCCCACAAACCAACATTAATCCTTTCAGTGCGCTTTGGCCTCACTCGCGCACACCCTGGGAAACTTCCCAGGAGATCACCCATCCCAACATTACTCCACATTAAGCACGCTTAATTGCGGAGTTCTACAATGATGGGCTATCAAAAAGGAAGGTGCACCTTATTGGTATAGATAGTACAATCAAACCATTTAAGTATTTTCTTGGGGTATTACAAATAGATATCCTTAATGTTATAATTGTGCCTTTGACGAGACTTATTCAATTCATAAGAAAGCATTTTTCAGCTTTAGCAAAAGAGACATCCGCGAAAGGGGATCAGTCAAACCGGAGCTCGGAGTCTCCTACAATGAGATACCCTCATACCAAAACGACCTGACAAAACCGATGAAAGAATATCATCACCAAATCACCGCATAAAACATGTGACAGACATAACATTTTTTTTGTGTTTTATATCACGAATTTATCTCATCAATTTATGGATTTAAACTCCTTTTATACATTTATCCTCATTATATCAACAAATAAGGCATAACACATACTATGCAACAACACTTCATACCACTCAGTATTTAACACAAGCATACAGCAGTTGCAGTCAGTATTTTTTACGTCAGTCACATTTAGTGACTACGTCCAAAGATTCCAATGCATATTATTATACTCAAGTATAATAATACGCATCATCACACACAATAAATTTATACGTTATCCTTTAACACAGTTCTTCACATGCATACGCTCAGCCACGTTCTTAAGTGACAACAAGAAATGTCTCCAAATCCTATAATATAATAGGATATACGTATTAAGACACACCTTTGTGAATGAATGTTCACCTTATGAAGTTAAGCATATTTGTTCGTAATTCTTGAAAAACCGTTATAGTAATATTATGTGGTGGTACCAAACTTTGAGAAAAATCTTTGATATTTATTTTGATAGTTTATGATGATGATTTTATATATCTATCATCATTAGAAGTATCTATGAACATTTAAAATTATTTCGGGGTCAAAACGGTTCATTTTTGGATTCTGTTTAATATGATCCTTCGACACGTTTAAATCTATAACTTCTCGTATACAGCTCAAAAAATTATTTCGTAAAATTATACATAAACTAGACTCTATAATATTTCCATAGAATTAGATTTTTATATCATGAAATCTTATCAATAATAGCAATTTATTCGTTCAAGTTTATGTTTTTTGATAGATCAGATAGTTTTACCTTACTTCACTAATCAGTTCATAAATTCTTGCATATAATTTGAAATCTATATTTTTAAACTATTCTGAAAAATAGACTTTAAAGGTTTTCCAATGATATAAGACTCATTTTCTAACTCTTTCTGTGTAATTTCAGATCAAGTCACAAAGTAATCCCTATAACCAATTTTTACTGATTAACATATCCGCACGTTTTGATTCATATCTCAAGATTCACTACTTAAAATCATGATCTATAAATTTTATTAAAATTTAGACATGTGAGGATTTAATTTAGATTAAAATTGAAATTTATCACAGAGTCTATGATTTTCCACAAAAATTTTAGACAAGATGATCATCTTCTCTTATTAATGGTGATGGATCCTCGTCGCCTTATAACCCTATCTTCTTCTCTTCTCTTCAAACTCTCATTCTTATCTTCTCTTGCTTATCTCTTCTTTTTCATGACAAGGAGTGCTTTCATGTTTTTAAGAAGTTTTTCAAGAAGAAGAGAGCTTGTATTTATAAAAAACTAAATCAATTAAAATAGTTTTAATGGATAATTAGTGGATATTTAGTGGGTATTGAGTGGATAAATAATTTAATTTAGGTGAAGTAGATATTGACATAAAGAAAATAAATATCAAAATTAGATTTAGGTCATTTTCGTATAAATACGGTATTTTCGTATTCAAATCGTATTTTCCCGTATTTGGTACTAGGATTATTTTTCATATATATTTTATATTTTTTTCTTATTATATCGTCAAATAAACCTTTTAATCCCGTAAATAAATTATAATGTATGATTATTTACTATTCACGTTAATTATTATGAAACTAAATTTTATGAAATTTTTCACGTCCTTATCATATTTTTGTCATGATTTTTACAAACGAAGTTTATAACCCCATTGTATAAATTACGACGTTTAATAATATAATATTTTTGTTATTTTTTGAGAAAATAAATTATCTCAAATTTTTCGGATCTTTACAAAATAGAATTGAGAAATTAAACAATTTACGTAATAAAATAGAGTATTTTGCCTAGTTTTGAATTAGACCTTTAATCCCTCAAACTTCAATTACCATAAATTCATGTTAACTATATTGAAAATGATGTGAAAAAGGTCAAATCAACCTTCCTATCAAAAAGAAAAGAAAAGAAAAGAAAAGAAAAGATTGTTTAATATATTATATCTATTATATATATAATTAAATTTTATTTAATTAAATTTTATTTAAACTAAAAAAAATTTATTTAATTAAATTTATTATAATTTGAACGGTTTAGATTGATTCAGCAAATAATCAAAATCTAATATAGTTATTAGATTATAATTTCAAAATAATAATCCATATAAAAAAATCCTAATCCGAGATCATTAAAAAACCATAATAATAAAAATCTTAGACATAAACACGTAGCAATAAAAAAAAGAGAGAATTACTTTCAAATTCAATATTTCCATATCAAATCTAATTATATTCCAATCTCATAAAAGCCTAAACCTAATTGTTTCATATCTTAAATCGTTTCCATTGTTGTCGTCGTGTTTGCTGTGAATCTGTAATATCCCGAAATTTTGATATTAAATATATTATAAATTAAAATGCTATTTAAACGTACGAATAATAGAACGAATACATAACGTTAAACATAACATTATACCGACGAAACGTAAGTGTTTAACAAATGTACGTATTAAATACAACGTACGTATAACGTTATAATATATGTATTTGAGCTAATAAAATGCGGTCCCGAAAATATTCAAAATTCATAACGAAACAAATATCACTAAATTAGAAATAATTTTGTCTATTTACAGGCATATTTTTCGATACAATAATACAACGTAACATGAAAAAAAATAGACTGATAACAATTAAACGAGGGAGCGAGTTTGAAACATTTAAACTCCCTCCCACCCAGCTTTCTTCCTATACCAAATCACGTCGATCACCGATCACGCGCACGTCCGACCACCTCGCTCAGAAACCTCGCTCCATCACCTCATCAAATCTCCTCCCTTACGTCATTCCCTCACCAGATCACTTCACTCACCTCTTTACCCCTCCATTTCTCCCTGCAACTCCTCATTCTCCCTCTCTGTTTTTCTCCATGTACTAACGCCATTATCATCAACCATCTTCACCACCTTGGTCATCACCACACCGTCATAACCACCATCATCACCACTACGAATAGCGGCAGCAATGAACGCAAGGACGGACGACAGTGATATCGGGGACAGCAACAACGGGACTCGCATTGAAGAAAACAAACGCTTGAGGTAACCGAACCCAACATCACGTTTCATCTTCATTCATGAATTTGACGTTGATTGTGCATCTGTGGGATCTTGTTTGTGCTGAAATGGAATCAGATATAGCGTGTTATATGCCATAGAATTGATGCGTAGAGGATTTTCGTAGGTGTTCGATGAAATGCCAGTATTCCAAACGAACCAGCACCGTCGCGCCCGCGACATACCTGATCGCACCTACAACGAGTATGGTCGAGCCCGCGACCCGTCAAAATTCCCAAATTTCTAGAATTTAAGTTGTCATCCCCGTGACTGTCCAGGTCGCCCCCGCAACGGGGCTCTGTCCTGAAAACAGAACTCCCCGACGCGTCAGACACCATTTTTTTTTAAACGAGGACGCTGTCCTCACACTCTCACCAGGGGGCACTGCCCCCTTGGATCCCCGCCCGGTGAGCGGGACCCCCGTCCTTGGTGAGTGTAGTGCACATTCGTCGTGAAGGATATCCTAAACGCATATATGTGATACATGAACCTTGCGTATAGAAATGGATATTAAATATGCATGTATGAACAAGGCTAAATGAAATCATCATAACGCATGCCTAAGAAAGCATTGAAACGAGTTTGGAATTTACACTGCGAGACATACGAATAAATGAAATGCAAACCAATGATGAACACGTAATCAAATATAAAGGTTGAACACTGTACATGATGCATGAACTATCAACTCATCTGTCGTACTCCTCTGAAAATGTGTAGGAGGTTGTATCCCATACTGTCGTGATCTCATCTATTAAAACTATTACGAAGAAGATTGAACGTGATGTCCCTTCTTGAAAATCTGTATCGAATGTCAAGTAAAAGTCATTAAGACTGAACTCTAGCAATCTACTTGAGTCATCGTAACGGATGAACTGAACTAGTTAAGGGAGCGTTGGGCAGCCCCCATCCTCTTAGCATGCATGCAGCGGTTTCAACGTCGGACGTGACGCGTCCACTGGTTACTGTCTGTAGTGAAGCCTAAATCTATCCCAACGAGGAGCAAATAGAGCCCGTTGGAAGCACACTAAGGCAGCGTACAATCTTGGCACGTACGCATCGAATTTACGGATTCTTGTACCCCGATCGACGATTGATGAGTCTTGAATTTAGAGTCTGTCTGTTGAAAACTCTCAAGTCATGGGTCCATGCTAACAAAATGAAGCATAAGAAACGTGAAATCATACAAATACTCACACGTAGTATGACATATCTATTTTCCTAAAAAGTATATATTTTTTATTGGCACTCATCGATTCGTCATAGTCGAGGGAGTACCATGCAAATATGGGGCATATACTGTAGGTTACTGAATTTCGTACTCACGGATTATGTATTCTGTTTATAGGTGAGTTACCAGACGATCAGTGAGTACGTTAGTCGTCTAATGCATTTTGGAAGATATTGTGATGAAACCTGTAGTTATTTTGGATACGTAATAAATGTCATGTACTAATCATGTCGTCAAACTATGTAATTATATAGCTTCCGCACTACTGATGAAAAATGATTTGTAATAGCTGAGCAAGTTGAACTGAAATATCATATGTATTTTCCTTAACTCTTGATATCTCTAAACCCGTTTGGTTTGGTTAGCCTTGTCTTGAACCGGATTCGTGATGGCATAACGCCATGTTTTATATCAGTGGAGCTCGGGACATTACAGAATGAAAGTAAGGGGCGTACTGTTGTAAACAGTGCACTCCTTGGATGAAAATAAAAGGGACGTATTGTTTTAAGTTTTGTCTGTCAAGGACGATAGTACACCTGTTCTTACTAAACAGTATGCGAATATACCAAAACAGTGCATCTTTTATCATCACACAAACCGTTAAGGTTTGTCTATGATCGTTAATTCTGTCATTTTAATGACGAATTGTTCAGCACAATACGTTTATAATGATAAACAGTGTTCCAAATAAGTTACCACCATTAGATGGCCACCGTCGTCAAAGACCCACTGTTCGCACATCAAAATGCACTGCGTATGTAAACAGTGTATCCCAATATTGCTTTTCGAGTGGTCAAAAGGCGGTTTTCCTAGATGTTTTTCTTTTTTCTTTTTAGAAGTGGCATCAATACGTTGACACTCTGCTCCTTTTCTTCTTGATTTCAACAAGATTGACGACAAATGACTTTCTGTTTTCCAAGGATGATTATGAAGTAAACAAAGAGTTAAGACGTTGATCTCGTGCCGGAAGATCACATTGGCCCATCATGTTGAACTTATCAACTTTTAAGACCCTTGACTTCTTATATGAATTAAAAAGCATCCATGACTGAATGGTTTGATCATGTTTCTGCAGTTCAGGAACTTAAAAATCATAAATTTTGATTCTTTGTTGCAATTTTGTTTAGGTAATGATGGTTGTGAGAAAGTGGTGTGGTTGAAGACAATGTTAGGCGATGGTAGAAGGAAAGGGGAACATGAAAACGGAAGGGAGATGACGGCTGAATATAGAGCCAAGTGTTTTTTTTTTGGTAACGGAAAGAGATTAGTGTGGTTTACTAGGATTTAGTATGGGTCATTAAATATTCTGTTTGGTGTTTTCTTATTAAAAGGGTTTGTTTGAGAGATTAATACAAAAAAATTAAAAAAATGACTTATTGATAATTAAATAAAGTAGATACCACCAATTGATAAATAAAATTAAAAAATAACACTAATTGATAATTTACACTATTAAAATTGTCATCTAATATTAATCAGAGATCTGTTATATATTTCTATTGTATTTTTATCCCTTGAAATTTAATCTCGATCGTTCAAGCAAAACATATCGAAAGATTAAGAAATTTTATTAAATTATCCTTTTTTTTGTTTGATTATTATTTATATTTATTTTCTAATTTATTAATTTTTAATCTCAATCATCGGATAAAAACATGCACGATGAAGTTAAAAGATCTCAATAGAAGATAAATCAATCTTATTTATTTAGTATATAGTATAGATTTAGGAGAAGAAAAAAAAAACAGAAAGATTTTGATAAAGTTTTAGGGTTTTTTTTTTTCATATTTCAATTGTTTTTAGAAGGGAGAATTCTTGATAGATACCCTATACAACTTTCATCTCATTATTTTTTCATTCTCACTAGGTACTCCGTAATCAATTAGGAGATCTTTTCCCCAAATATAATTATTCAATTCAAAATATAAATTTTTTAAAATCAATTATTTTTAACTTCAACAACGACGAGAACGACGAACTAACGACGACGTCGATGAACTAATATGATGACGATGATGAATTAACGACGACTATTGGACGTCGAACTAATGGTGAGGATGACGATAACGAACTAACGACGACAATAACGAACTAACGATGACGACGACGACAACGAAGATGAACTACCAACGATGACGAACTGCAAACAACGATGATCGGACGACGAATCGACGATAACGAGGACGACGAACTAAAGACGAGGACCACGACGAATCAAAGACGAGGACAGAGACGACAATAAATATGATGAATAATAGGAAAAATCCTTCAAACATGAAGACGTAAGACAATGTTATTTTTTATGGTGAGGGAAAGAACAAATATTAAAGATCATTAACATACCAAAATACAAGAAGAATTTAGTTATATCCAAACAATTAATGAATTAAGATTTTTTTTAGAAAAATTAAAGTAAGACGAGATCTGATCATAAAAACAAAATTTTATTTTTTTAGAAAAATATTATGAAATACTAAATTAAAAATAATAATAATAATAATAATATATTGATAATTTTTTTTGATAGGTTTATCCCGAGAGAACTTTTGAAAAACAGGGACTACCTAATTTAGGATTTCATAACTTCGCCATCGAAATAAATACTCATTGGAGTCGATATAATAACATCAGAAGAGTAGAGGAAAAAAAGGCACTTAATCAAATCGCCGGAGACGAGCAGAATTAGGGTTTCGACGACCCTCCCAAATCGTCCCAATCCTGTAAGTATTCTACCTTCAATCGAAGAATTTCATCAAAATTTTTCCTAACCATCATGCGATTCGCTCAAATTTTTCGTTGAATAATCGATGGGGCAGGTTCCTGATGCTAATTCAATTGATTTGTTTTCCAGATTTTCGAGTTTTTGCTGGATCCGTGTGTTTGAATTTTTCTTTCCGAATCGCTGGAAAAGTATTGATTTTGTTGATCAGATAGGGTTTTCTGAAAGTCGGATTCTCGGTGTAATTTTGATCAATGGGGGAGTTGAAGGAATCGAAGTCAAAGTCGAGGAAGGAGGATTCGAGGAGGAGTCGGGACGGGGAGGATCAGGATAGAGGAAGAGATAAGAGTAGTAGGGATAAGGAGAGGCACAGGGATCGGGAGAGTCAGCGGGATAGGGAAAGGAGTGTTGATGATAAGCATAAGGAGAAGGAGAGGTATAGAGAGAAGCGGAGGGATCATAAGCACAGGGAGAAGGTGAAGGAGAAGGATAGGAAGAAGGATTGGGAGGATTGGGATGATGGAGAGAGGGTTGATGAGGAGAGGGAGAAGGAGAGGGCCAGGAAGAGGGACCGGCAGGACCTAGATGTTGGAGAGAGAGATGATGTGGAGAGGGTGAGGAAGAGGGACCGGGAGGACCGAGATGGTGAAGAGAGGGATGATAAGGAGAGAGAGAGGGGCAGAGACAGGGGGAGGGAGAAGGAGAAGGAGAAGGAGAATGGGCAAGAGAGGGAAAGAGATGAGGATGAGAAGGAGAGGGCTAAGGAGAGGGAGAAGGAGAAGGAGCGTGAGCGAGAGAAGGAAAGGGAGAGGGATGAGAAACAAAGGGAGAAGGAGAGGGCGAAAGAGAGGGAAAGGGAGAGGGATGAGAAACAGAGGGAGAAGGAGAGGGCAAAAGAGAGGGAAAGGGAGAAGGAGCGTGAGAGAGAGGAGAGGGAGAGGGAGAGGGAGAGGGAAAGGAGGGAGAAGGAGCGAGAAAAGGAAAAGGAAAGGGAAAGAGAGAGGGAGAGGGAGAGAAGAGAACGAGAAAGGGTGCGGGAGAAGGAAAAGGATAGAGATAGGAGGCGAAGGCGAGAGGTGGAAAGTGATGATAGTGGTAGTGATGATGGCAGAAGAGGTAAAGATAGAAAGCGGCAAAAGAAAGATGATGAACACAGGGAGAGAGACCGTGAACGAAGCAGATCTAGCAGGCATAGGGATGACAGTGTT
>JAOVYX010020812.1:0-16541 GCA_035668315.1 Drosera spatulata | reverse complement strand
GGGGGGGTTGGGTTGTTGTGGCGCTAAACATGTTTATCAACTCTTGTGTTTTCTGATGGTCCTTGGCTCGGCACAAGTCTATTTTTACCAGATCTTGGGTTTGTTTTATGGCTTGTTGCTAAAGGAAGAATTAGAACAAAGTCATGGCTTGCTCGTCGTGGTCTGATACATGATGACAGATGCTAGTTTTGTAATTCATGTCCTAAATGGAGAGACCATTTGTATTTCTTGTGCAGTTATGCTTGTGAGGTCCTTTGTAATATTATGCCAAAGCTCCCGTGAAGTCGAGGAGTTGGGAAGACTGGATTCTTTGGTTTAGTAAAGTGGCTAGGGGAAAGACTACCATGGCTTTGTTTCAAAGGAAAGTTCATGCGGCTTTGGTATATTATTTGTGGGAGGAAAGCAATCAACGTTTGTATCAGCAAGTTTCTCGTTCCCCTTTGCAGTTAGCGTAAGTGATTCTCAGGTTGATAATGTTGGTTTATAATGTTTATCGAATATGTGCTAGGCTCATGATGTATGATATGTATATATCGCCTGGGTAGGGGTGATGGAAATGGGACATTGATGCAATTCCTCCTTTATTAGAAATAAAATCTAAATTTGCTATGCTTCAATATTCTACAACTTCTGTTTGATAAATTTTCAAAAAAGAAAACTTTGCATCTTTTAGACAACCTAAAAAAAATAAATGCTGCATTTACAGGAGAAGAAAGGAGTATTTCACAATAACCTAACAACACAACTTCAGAATCATAAAATCATACACAAATCAAACATTGCCAATCATCCATTCCATAGAAATAAAAAATTGCCGTTGGGAAGTTATGACTTCCACATTAAACGAACACAGATCAAGAGAGCACAAGAGAACTGGACGTGTCCAAGAATAAATCTCTGCGCACTCCGGCTAACCAAAAAAGGACTACCTGAAGATTAGTCTTAACCAGCGCACATGTCCACACTAAAGCTCTGATTCACAGAGGTTTTCATTGCTAGCAATGAGCAATAACCAGCACGAACTACTAGACACAGGAATAAATTCCTAAATGTTATCCATGAACAATGTCGCGATGTCAACGCCCTGCAAAGACTGTACACCTGTAAATCACGAAACGAACGAGAAACAAAAGCGTTTTCTGTTTCGGAACTATTCCATTGCATAGCCTGCTAACATACTGGACAAAGGCCGAAGATGATCAAAAGCTCGGTATAAGATCAAAGAGAATAGGAATCAAACCATCAAAATAAATCCAACCAAAAACCAGAGATCAGTCACCGAAAGATGCACCGATCACTTTGTTGAAAAGAGACATCAATATAAGACTTTTGAGTTTGTAGCTTCAAGATCTTCACCAAGTTATTAGAAGTAGACTGCCGAGAAATGGACAACCATAACACGCCAATAACGCTACTCTGCAAACGGTTTCTGTGAGTACTAACTACTAAGATACGATATGTTTCTACATGGTCTATGAATTATCCTTATATTCACCAGGAGACTGGAGCGCAATGGATCACTACTTCACCACATCAAAGCTGGCACGAAGATTCGACACCATGACTGGGCATCGTCCCTCCTCATCATATTCAGCAAACTCGCCAGCTGACAAGTCCACATGCTCAAAAGTTGTCCCAGCAATCTGCAGGTTTAGAAGAAGTTCAACTTACAAAAGACAGATATGAAGTGGGCATCGGGAGGCAATAAAATAGCATCCAGATAATCTGAAAATGAAAAATTAGTAATACAGTGTCACCGTGTTAGGCTTCCAAAACAGTAACACAATTACGCAGAACTGACATCAAGCTCCTGCCATTACAAATTTAATTAAAAACTAAGAGTAGAATTTATCTAAAAGAAGAGCGGAAAAAGAGCTACAGATAACCAAGCTTTGCCGAGTAGTCATGCAGATAACATACAGTACTTCTCCTTAAAGCACATAGCCACACAAGATTCAATACCCAAAACTACTTGTGCGACACAGTTTGAAATTTTACTAATGACTAGCACTTCTGTAAATTGTTCCCCGTACGTAGAACGTAAAAGGGCCAGAGTATCAGGCAACTTCGCAACAGATAGCCTTTCACCTAAAGCAATTTATATGATACTTCCATGACTCCATATAAACAATGCAAGTAAAATCGGTCAGCCCTGTAAAACTTACATTTCCTAGTTTTCTGTTGGACAATGTAGAAAACATAACCTAGTGTTCTGTTGGGTAATGCAGTAAAGTGCAAGGAAACCTTTTTGTCTAACTTTGTATCAGCATTTAAGGCAGTTCAGCAACAAAGAAGAATATTCATAGAACAGAACGAATATGAAGCAATCCAGAAACGTAAGATGAGAGCAGTTTTTTCTGATGCTTGAGCTTCAGAGATTCTAAAAGAAATCTCTTTGGGATGCAAAAAGTAGAAACCATAATATATTGAGCACATGGAGACTCATAAAATGATCCCGAATCTCCTGACCATGAAAGTTCATTAATACATACTCCACACAAACAACAAAGAATAATCAAGGAAGTTAACAAGCACTAACTTGGTCTCTCATCAGCTACACGAGACCAACAAGTCAACGATTACACTTTTAGCCCAAGAGAGACACATGAGGGAAAGTCGAAGATTAGAAGAAAAAACCATGTGATGTGGGGCAAGGGAAAGGACACTTTAGAATATATGAAGTGAAATTATTTTCATTGTCAATTCACCTTACCGC
The DNA here is from genome assembly GCA_035668315.1 of Drosera spatulata. Taxonomy (NCBI): domain Eukaryota; kingdom Viridiplantae; phylum Streptophyta; class Magnoliopsida; order Caryophyllales; family Droseraceae; genus Drosera; species Drosera spatulata. The sequence goes on along the minus strand of JAOVYX010020812.1, from coordinate 13,825 downwards.
TCATGAATAAATAAAGAGGGGGGCCCCCCCCCCTCCACATAGAGACTGAACAGCCTACTCACTACAGGGAGAAGTTCAAAAAAAGAAAAAAAAGAAAAAACTTAACCAAAAACTTAAACTACCTAAATACCCAAGTATACACGGTAAAACACGATTTAAATCATGAGTAGAATATGAGATTTGCATTATGAGTAGAGTAGTGAACTGAAATATCTGCTAAATAATTTGTAATTCCATTTATGTATTCCCCATCTATCTGCCATAAGTTTTTCTTGAATTTAAAAGGGCAAATAATGATGGACATAAGAATTTAGAAGCGGAAATCGATGGCCGGAAAGAATCTAAGTAGCAAGCTGCGAACCTCGATACAGAAAGCAAGTTTTGAAGCCTGTGGTTGCTGTTTCTAAAGTTCTTATGACTACAAACAAAACTCATGGTCATTTGTTATTTTATCAGAAGTGCCTCTGGAATCTTAATTATTACAGTCAACATGGTTAGAGCTTGATGAAAATTGGTTAAGATTGAGAACATCTTGATCCATCTTGGTTTGGTTAAGGCATCAATATTACATGTACGACTGAAGGTAGCAGTTCTCATGCACTGCATAGCTGGAGAAAAATTACAAGGAAGGTTAAAGGTACAAAACTCACAGATTGAACTTTCCACCCCGCACCAAAAGCAAAATCCACCGGCTCAAAACCCCTGCAATCGAACACCATCAGAGGAGCAAACTTCCCTGCTTCACTTAGTTCTTTGGTCAGGGGCTGACCACGGCCAGGAATCATTGTAGCAGTTCCTTCTCTAGTACAGAACTTGCACTGGAGGAATCAGATAGAGAAAACTAGTGAGATATTGAGTAACATCACCACCCAGAAAAAAGAGATCCGATTTCCAAGACAACAGCACATAAAAATGGAGTTTCATCACAAATTTATCAAAGAAAACTACATAATACAAAGCACCCACATCGTAACAGTATAACATGTTCGATTCAAAAACCTCTATATGCAGAAGTCCATGCAACATAAAACAACTTAAAACGGGAAATCAGAGAGATGCATCCAGATAATGGAGCAGAAACGACAGGATGGTTTCTGTTTTTATCCAACTGAAAAGGGGCCATCCAGGAAATCTTTAAATATATTATTGCAGCATACCAAGATGGAAGATGGTATTGCTATTTCTTAGTTTCCTTGGACATAATGAAAGATACTGGGTCGTGAAAGTGAAATTGGTAACATTTGCTTAGTTTTATGAAATGATATGGTGCTATGGTATTGATGCATATCACTAGATAGAGGAAATGTGCTAATCAAATCGCATGTGATAACTTCTATGCAATGTTCAAAGTTGCACCAGGCTGCTACCATCTAAGAACAACTTCACAGCTATTCTTGCTATACTATGGAAGCAATCTTTTAAAGACTCAAAATGCCACAGTTTCTTTAATTCATATTCCCAATTTGTTTCTACTGCAAATAAACGTATCATTCATAGCATATCCCAAGAATATAGCAGCTGGTTTTTTTTAGCGCTGTTTAGAATACTGACTCTCCATCAACATAACCACTCCCATTGGATTAAACACCTTTTTTAAACAGCCATCTATCTATCAAGATTACATTTACTTTTTGTTGTTCACTTCAAAACAATTAACATCTCATTTGTGCATCGTCTAGGAGTTCCATGAAGTTGTTACCCTCCCATTTATGCTTTCAGATCCGAATTCATGCTCTTCAGATCTATCAAGTCCTTGAGTCGAAAATCAAAGGAGTATAATTGACATTCTGACGCAGCGTAAAGCGCGAATAACAAGATTAAAGTTCTCGACTTTAATATAGAACACCTTGAAATCACAAGAAAAATGAAGAACAAACGTTCTCTGCAAGTTAAACCAATCTTATTGATCTTAACTGCCCCAAACGTTAAACATCATAACCTATTTATAGAGTTCTAAATAAACCTATTAAAGAATCAAAACATTATCTTGTAAATATTTGATATATTCTCCCTTGTCACATTCATATCACATTACTCCATTGCCAATTACATATACACAAATCAAAAACTGAATTCTACAGTTGTGTCCCATGTTCCAAGTACATGCGCATAAACAGATTATGGATGATGTCAAGAGGATGGAGACGAGAGATTTTGGTCACTAGCAGCACATGTAGCTTGGACTTGATCTAACACCCAAAACCTTAAAGTGTACCGATTCATGAACCACCTCATAGGGAATTATTGTGATATTCTTCTGTCCTTGTTTATAATCCCTGTTGTCCTTTTCTTCCTTTTCTCGTAATCTCTATTCCCCCTTCCTCTTACTGAATTCCCTTCCCTATGCCACATCACCAAGTCTATGATCCTTATGACACTGATCACCGATCCCTCTAAGATTCAAAGAGAATCTTAAACAAGTTATGGCACTCTATCCCAAATTTTGTAACTAAAAGCTACAAGTCTCACCGCGGTCTCGGACATCAATTCTGAGTTCAATTTTTTCCCTGTTTCTTGCAGAACATTGAAGTCATTTTCACACAAACTGCATGATTATTAAGTTCTCATGCGATTCATTTCTAAGAGCAAGTCCAACCATATAGTTAATATGAGTAGCCATTGCTATAATTTGGCATCAAAAAGTTTTTTTTTACCAGAATTATAGAACCTTTGCTTCAATGTTTTTTTTTTTTTTTCGACCGTTAACCTTTGCTTCAATGTTTGGTTCTATTTTAGAACAAAATGATTCCATTTTAGAACCAAATGGTTCCAAAATTATAAAGCTCTTGCTCCAATGTTTGGTTCTATTTTAGACACGGTTTCAAGTTATTCTTAAAGGAAAAGATGACGTGATAAGGATAACTACACTCAAATTAGATTTCAAATTCTCAGTTCTATTTTGGCACTGGATTTGGCTCATAGTTGGAACACAGTTTTTGCATTTTGGTGTCAAATTATAGATATAGAACCACATTAGGCTCATGGTTGGACTTGCTTTAAGGCAGTACCTATTCACACCTCCCCACTTTCCTCAAACCCAACCACGAACACAGATCGACATCAAAACCAATCACATCCACCAATCCAACTCTCATCAGTCATCATCAATCATCACCCATTCCAACCAATAGGCTCACACTTCACAACTTCCACAGCTCAAATTCCCATTCCGCACGCAAACTAAATCAAGGAAAATCATCGAACATGGAAACGGAATCGTCAAAACCTTCTGAACAAGATTGGTAGTGCCGCGTCCGTTTGGCATAGGAACAGTCTCGTTGAGGCTCACGCAGGTCTCCTTCGAACTCACCTCTCCACAGACTCCGCACTTGAACTGCGCCACACCACAACAGAATCAAACAAACACAATCTCAACAAAAACGCACAAAATCAACAACACACACAAACAGACAAAGTACACCATCTCGATCAGCACCGAAACCCTAGTTCGAAGAACCGATGAGGAAATGAGGGATTTCATTGTGAACCTTGAAGTAGAAGGGGAAGAGGGGATCATCGCGGCCGCCTTGGGGTTGAAGATTGGTTAGGTTTTCGAGATCTGCCGTGATCTTCAGCAAGAAGTTCACCATTTTCGGATTCCCAAACTCTCTCTCTCTCTCTCTGGCTGGCTCTCTCTCTCCGCGTATTCTGATAGTTGGTTTGCTCGCAGCAATGGATTGGATGGAAATAGATGATGATGATGATGTAGACGGGAAGGGAGGAGAATACTATGCTGGCTATTTTGGAATAAACGGTCAACACGTATAAAATGTTCACAGTAGTTCACGTGATTGATGGATAACTGTGAATTTAAAAAAACACCCATCGTCCGTTATTTTTTAATCTTTATTAAACAGATGAGAAATTATCACTAAGTTCTTTGTTAGTTTTGGTATTTTTGTTTCGATTTATATATTTCAATTTTAAAGATAACGTTTGGAATAAAAAAGGAAATAAAATAAAATTATAAAAAAACGGATAGTCTAATTTGTTTTTTTTTTTCTTCTTGTGAAAATTCATCACTTAATCCTGACTCCAGCCATCGAGGGTGCTTTGAAGGACTCCCTGCACTCTTCGCCTAAAAAACAGACAGACAATTGTTAAATCGATGAGGCAAACCTCTGTATTATCCGGTTTTTAAAGATACGAAGCGTTTGTAACAAGAATAACACGTCCACTTAATAAACAGACGAACGAACCACTGAAGAAAAAAAAAAAGGTTCAAGCTATTTTGCTGCTTTCCCTCAAGTACACCAAAACATGGATTATGATCATCAAAAACCATCCCGAAACACATCAATGGACATCCCAAATATACCAAACACATCAACAAAAAACGATCCAATATGAGATCAACATTGAAAATAAAAAATAACAAGATCAATTTCATGGAAAGATAAATTATGAAGCACAACGATGTTTAAAACAGAAATTACAAGCTTAAAAACACATTGATCTAAGGTCTACCTTTATGTTTTAGCAACTCTAAAACTATCCTATAACGAGAAACAGTAACAACGTCGAATGACCAATTTTCGTTGTCGAGAGATATATCTCACAAGATATAATTGATGAACTTCAAGGCAAGCACTCCGCAATCAAAATAGTTCGGTTGTTACAGCCTTTGATGGAATACAAAAAATTCCATCAAAAACAGTACAAGGCCAAAACTGAGTGGCACTACAAGATCAAAACAGAGCGGCTGAATAAGAATAAAATAGAGCGACAGTACAAAACTAAAACAGAGCGACAAAAATAAAAAAAGAATGACAGAACAAGACCAAAATAAAGCGACAGTACAAAAATAAAATAGAGAGACAATATAAGACCAAAGCAAAAATGGAAGAACAAAAAAAAAAGAAAATGAAAAAAAGAACGATAATAGAAATTGCTAACCAAATTCGTTACGCACACAAATATACAAGAACACTAACACATTGTTTTATGAATCCAACATAGCAAAACAACCCTACTTTTCAACCACAAACATAATTTCTTCACAAACAATGTCGTAATCACAACACCACCACTATTCCTCTCAATCGGAGCAGCAGCCACTGTTTCCACCGTCTCCGTCACCGCCTCGATTTTCGTCGTCATTGGAGGAGCCGGATTCACAGCCCCAACGATGATCGATTTGGCTTTTTTCTTGACTTCTTTATCGAGATCGGCCTTCGATCCAGTCAATAGAGCGATGTGGTAGCCGACAGAGGCGAAGGAGCCTTCGGAGACGATGACAGCGAGTATTGCACCATAGAAGGACTCAACGATGGCGGTGGAGGGGGTGCTGTGGTGGTTCCTGGGGCGGTGGAGAGGGGAGAGAGTAGAGGAGGAGATGGAGATGGCCATGGTGGTGTGGTGTGGTGGATCAACGACGACGGTGAGAACGGTGGCAAGGCGTTGCGGGTTGAGGAGAAGGAGGGAGAGAAAGAGGAAAAGTGGATTAAATTGTATTTTTGGAGAATTTTGTTTATGCGTATATGTTTTTATGAATAGTTTTGGATTTTTGTATGTTTGGTCATTACTGGAAGAAAAATACTTTGTTTTCATCAAATTTCATAAAACTTCAACACACACATAAAATTGCGCGTCGGATCAGACGGTTGCAATTACACTGTGACGGAGGGAGTCTTATTCTTTTCATTTTATCCTTTTTTTATTGTGTCATCTCACCTTTGGGATGATCATTTTGTTTATTCTCAATAATAAATCAACCTTATTATCGTCTATACAAAATGTCGAAATCGTCTCTTATCTTTTTCTATCCTATAATTACCATAATGTTCAGGTTTAATATTATGTGTATTAAGTTTGGGTGATGATCCATGACATGCGTTGGTTGTGTAACTTTGGACAGCCAACAATATATAGCCGTTCATCTGTGAGATGGACGGTCAAGATTCAAAGAATTTTCGTCACATCCGGTGTAAAGTATAACGGACCATCGTTATTTTTTTTCCCGGAGGCTAAAAATAGATGAAATTACGACCGTGACCTTGGATTAAAATGGGGTCTCATCTGGTGTAATCTTCTACGGAAGCAAAGCATCCCCTATTATTTTTCCCGAAAGCCAGTCAATTACCAATGAAATTATGACCTGTGTCAATTCATCCGATGAAATTTATAGCGGATGACCGCCTTTAACTAATCAAAACTGCACACGTATCATTATTTTACATGTTTCAGATCTGGAATTGATGTTCAACCAATTACATTTGTCCATGTGTCGATCTATAGAAAAACGCAAATAGAAAGAAGAAATATTTGCTCTTCATTCGCTCAATGTTTTCAATTTGTTTTTACTTCGCAAAAATTCCTCATGGAATCACATTTTGATTTTGAATTCGAAGATGAAGAAGTCTTGGCTTCCAATGATCCGATCCAAAGCGATGAATACGAGAACTCAGATCCCTTTGAAGGTAAAACATTCAACACATTGCAAGAAGCGGAGGCTTTTTACAAAGCTTTTGTAAAAAGCACGGGATTCCAACTGAATATCAAGACCAGTAGGAAACGCACACGTTCAGAAGATTTATGTTCTCGGATGTTCACTTATCGATTGGCGGAGAAATCAACCGAAAATAGCGAGCTAGAGGTGAAGAAAAAAAAAAATCAAAAAACGAGATCGTGTACAACGTACGGGTTGCAAAGCGAGAATATTCGTCGTCCATCGTATGACAGAAGACATTTGGGTCGTTACAAGGTATGAAGGTGGTCATAATCATCCTCTGATTTCTCCTAGCAAAGTGAATCATATGTCCACACGAGAGAACATCACTCCAGTTGCGAGATCTTTGATATCTCTTATGGACAAATCGGCAATCGGGGCGAGCGTAATGATGAACGTGCTTTCGGCGTAGACGAAAACATCATAAATGTCAGGTGTTCTGAGAGAGATGTCCGTAATGAGCTTCGAGATTTGAGAAATATTTGAGATGATAGTATCGGGGATGCATAATCTGCAATAAACTATTTGAAGAAGCTCAACAGCGATGGAATGGGCAACTTTTTCTATCATTATAAGACCGACTCGGAGAACAGAATCGACACAATTGTTTGGGTTGACTCCAGATCTCGGATGGCTTACGAATGTTTTGGAGATGCAGTTACCTTCGATACCACATATCGAACGAACAAGTACTCTATGCCTTTCTTGCCGTTCACTGGAGTGAATCATCATTATCATTCGATCCTGTTCAGTTTTGCACTTTTGAGAGACGAAACCGAAGAAACCTTCGAATGGGTGTTTAGTACTTGGTTGGAAGTAATGAAGAACAAAGCTCCCAAGACAATCATCACGGATCAAGATAGGGCAATGGGCAATGCGATCGCTCGGGTTTTTCCAAACGCTCATCATGCATTGTGCTCTTGGCACATCAGCTCGAAATATCCAGAGAAGGTACATCATGTTTATTTGCGTCATCCGGGCACGTTTAAACGTGATTTTCATATTTGTGTGATGAAATCACTAATAATTGAGGAGTTCGAAGCACGATGGTGACAGCTGCTGATCGACTATGGGTTGATGGACAATAAATGGGTGCATTCTCTGTACATGATGAAGGAAAAATGGATTCCAGCATATTCAAAACATTTTTTTTGCTGTCGGGATTAGCAGCACTTTGAGGATGAAGGTATGAATCATGGTGAAGGTATGAATCATTTCTTTGATCAATACGTTAACAGCTGGACGACGATGAAGGATTTTATTGTGAGATCTCAAGAAGCGTTGGAGAAACAGTATTCCCAGGAAAGGAAGGCAGATTACGAAACTACCTACAAGAGTCGTACTATGATTTTGCATTCACCTTTAGAAGTTCACGGTGCAAAGGTGTACATGAAGGAGATCTTTCGTAGATTTCAGATTGAACTTCAAAAGGCAAATCAGTATTGTGTTCCTGAAGGAGTCCACGTATGAAGATGTCGACGTGTATAAGCTGACCAACGCCTTTGATCCTCGGGTACAATGGAGGACGTATAGATTGGCTCATCACACGAAGGTTGACGTCATTGCCTGCACTTGTTTGATGTCTGAACATTCAAGTATGATTTCCCGACACATGTCGTGGTTTCTTGATATCAATGGCAAGACTGAGATTCCCGAGTACCTCATCCTCGTTGGAGAAAATATGGAAATAGGATTGATGACCGGAGTATCCATATGTCATAAGATTAGGTTGATTCCTCTTCATCACCGATGACGAGGTACAACCATCTATGTCAATCGTTCCAGGGTTTAGCAATGCAGGCATCTTGTTATGAACAGGGTTACAACTATGCTTTGTAATTAGTAGAAAAGGAAAGGATTAGCATTTCCAAGTTTGCCCCTGATCCCGATGAAACAAGGTCACAACTATGCTTTGATCCTCGAGAGATGCTAGAGGCGACGTTGTGCTAGAGCAAGCCTACGACTCGAGAGAGCTTAGACTTCACCTTAGAACCCGATTGAGATCACTTCGAAACAAATAGATTGACACTTAGCAACTACACACAACTGGAAGACATAATCACAACCCCTCTCTTCCCTTATATCTTAAACCCGACTCTATCCAAGTTAGTTAAGCTCATTTAACTATTTAGTTAGAAGAACTAATTTAACATTTACACCCATCTATACTCGATTTGTTTGACCCAAGTTTGGCTACCATGCTTCCATTGCTAGAATACTAGATCCTCGTGGGAATGATATCTTTTACTCACTTATTACTTGCTGTACGATACGTATGCTTGCGTTCTGACGTGACTTACTAGTATTCAAACAAGCACCTTAATGAAGAAACTGTCTGTCATGAAGTATGACAACTCAAGGACTGTGCGCAAACACAATATGAGCACGAGGGACATAGCAGCTTGACTCAAGACACTAGAGATTGACATCTCTTAGGCATTCCTTGTCCATTTCATACTCAACTTTATTACTATAGGGTATGGACCTTTCAAAATTTCATACAACACACAAAAAGAAAAATGGTCCATGAATGAACTCTCTTAACTATGTGTGTACAAGAGGAAGAGAGGTTAAAGCATGATTAATTGGAGAGTGCACATGTTGTCACTCATGGGAAATAGAAGGACAAAAAAGACAAGCAAACTGGTAGCCAAAAATTCAAAAAGGGTTGACAAGTTCCATTCAAGTGTCAAGGCGATAAAGATACATGGTTCTTTTGTAAGAAGAAGAGACACCAAAAGAAGGATTGCCTAAAGTATAAGAGATGGGTTGAGAAGAAAGGTATATCTCATTCTCTGGTGTGTTATGAATCCAATGTAATTGATTCTCATCATAATACTTAGTGGGTTGATTCTGGTGCTACAACTCACGTTGTAAATATCACGCAGGGCTTTCTGAGCTTAAGAAAGCCAATGGGAAGAGAATAAGGCATCTGCTCTGGAAATGGGATGCGTTCACATGTGGAAGCTGTTAGAACTTTTCGACTTGTTTTAGAAATTAATTATGTTTTAGAGTTAGAGAACACTTTTTACATTCCTTCGTACTCTAGAAATTTGATTTCTATTGCTAAACTTGCACCTTTTGATTATGAGTTTAAGTTTAGTTTGAATTTGATTTTATGTAAGAATAATGTTGTCGTTGGTTTTGGCACTCTAATAAATGGTTTATATAAATTGAATTTGAATCTTTCTTATGAACAAAGTCTTTTCAGCAGCGATCATGACATTGTTGGTACTAAACGTATTAATATTGATGAGACTTCCTCTACTTTATGGCACAAAAGATTGGGTCGCATCTCCATTGAAAGAATAAAAAGATTGGTTAAAGATTGAGTATTGAAGGACCTTGATTTTTCAGATTTTGGCACTTGTGTAGATTGCATAAAGGGAAAGCAAACCAACAAGACCAATAAAGTTGATGCCAAGAGGAGTGAAGAAATTCTTGGAATCATACATATGAATATCTGTGGACCATTCAGTTCTCCTTGTTTCAACGATCAGAGATACTTTATCTCATTCATTGATGACTACTCACGATATCTGTATCTTTATCTTCTTTTTGATAAAGCGGAAGCACTTGATGCTTTAAAAACATACAAAAGGGAGGTAGAGAAACAACTAAAGAAGAAAATTAAAATCATGAGATCAGGCAGAGGAGTAGAATATTATGGCAGGTACACAGAATCAGGACAACGAGTCGATCCTTTTGCAGAATTTCTTGAGTAAAAAGGTATCGTTGCTCAGTATACCTTACAAGGTTCACCTAATCAAAATGGTGTAATCGAAAGAAGAAATCGTACTCTTATGGAAATAGTAAGAAGTATGCTAAGCAATTGTGATCTTCCATTGACCTTGTAGAGTGAAGCCTTAAAAGCTGCAGTGTATATCTTAATTAGGGTTCCATCTAAGGTTGTTCCTAAAACTCCATTTGAGTTGTGAAAAGGATGAAAACCTAGTTTGAGACATTTACACATTTGGGGATATGAGGTTGAAGTAAGGATATATAATCCACCATTAAAGAACTTGACCCACGAACAGTCAGTGGATATTTTATTGGTTATGCCGAGAAATTAAAGGGTTACAAGTTCTACTGTCCTTCACATACTCCTAGAGTTGTTGAAGCCAGAAATGCAAAGTTTCTTGAGGAAGGTGAGAGTATAAATCTCAAGTTATATAGTGGGAGGAATCACGAGATCAAGAAGAAATACCCGTGAATACCATACCAAGAATAGTAGTTCTCCATAGATCTCCACATGATTGCTTTGAGGAATAACCAATTCAAGAACCTCTTCCTGTTGAAAATGTTCCCCCCATTTTGATCGAAGAATCAATTCAAGAACCTCCTTCTCCAGCTCAAGTTGTTTCAAATGATCAAGCTGCGGGGAAAGGATTACAAAAATCCTCAAGATTAAGGAAAAAATCAATTTCTGACGAGTATATTGTCTATCTGCTAGACTTTGAATTTTATTTGGATCCTATTATATTTTCACAAGCCATGAGTGGGGAGAATTCTACTCTTTGGCATAATGTCATGAAAGAAGAGATAGAGTTTATGACTAAAAATCAAGTCTAGAAAATCGTTGAGTTACTTAAAGAATGCGAAACAATTGGTTGTAAATGGGTCCATAAGACCAAAAGAGATGAAATGGTAACATCGAGCGATATAAGTAAAATTATAACCAAAGGTTACACTCAAAAGGAAGGCACTGATTATCATGATACGTTTTCTCCAGTGTCAAAAAAGGATTCATTTAGAATTGTCATGGCATTGTTAGCTCATTTTGATTCAGAGTTATATCAAATGGATGTGAAAACGGTTTTTCTTTATGGAGATCTAAAAGAAGACATATACATGAGACAACCTGATGGTTTTCATTCTGATACAGGTGATTATTTGGTTTGCAAGCTAAAGAAATCAATATATGGTCTAAAGCAAGTCTCTCGTCAATGGTATTTAAAGTTTCATAATGTTATTTCTTCATATGGTTTTACGGAGAACGTTATGGATGAATCTATATATCTTAAGACCAGTGGGAGTAAGTTCATCATTTTAGTACTATATGTTGATGGCATATTTCTTACATCCAATGATATTGGTTTGTTGCATGATTCTAAGGTATTCCTTTCTAAACACTTTGAGATGAAGGATATGGGTGAAACTTTTTATATCATAGGCATAAAGATTCACAGAGATAGAACCCAAAAGACATTGGGTTTGTCTCATAAAACCTATATTGAAAATGTGTTGGAGAGGTTTAGAATGAGTCAATGCACACCTAATATAGCACCATTACTCAAAGGTGATAAGTTGAGCCTGAATCAATATCCAAAAAGTGATTTAGAAAGGAATGGAGTGCATTCCTTATACTTCTGTTGTTGGCAGTTTGATGCATGCACAAGTTTGTTTGAGACCTGACATCGTCTTTGCGGTTAGGATGTTGGGAAGGTATCAACCTAATCCTTGAATGCATCATTGGAGAGCTACAAAGAAGGTCATCCGATATTTGTAAGGAACTAAGAACTTCATGCTTACGTCTTTATGTAGACAATCTAGAAGTGGTTGGCTATTCAAACTCCGACTATGGGGGTTGTCAAGATTCTAGAAAATCCACTTCTGGATACACCTTCATGTTGGATGGAGGTGCTATATCTTGGAGAAGCATCAAGCATACTACTATGGCATCTTCTACTTTGGAAGTAGAATTTATAGCATGCTTTAAAGTAACTTCACAGGCAAAGTGGCTAAGGAATTTCATCACAGAACTTCAAATAGTGGATTCAATATCCGAACCCATCAAGATTTATTGTGATAACTCGACAACGGTGTTCTTTTCAAAGGACAACAAAAGTGAGAGCGGAAATAAACAAATTGACATAGAGTATCTTGCTGTTTGAGAAAGGATCAAGAGAAATGAGGTGACTATTGAGCACATTAGTACAAATCAAATGCTTGCGGATCCATTGAATAAAGGGCTCTCTATTAAGGCATTTCTTAATCATTTAGAGCATATGGGCTTAATTGGTTGATTCTGTACTTTATTGCTTATGGTAATTTGTGTCAATTATTATCACAGTTTTTCTTTGTGCACATTATGTATTTGCTCCATTTGGTAAACAATTTTTATTAAGATCCCGAATGACTCATAGGAAGTCATTCATAAGGAAAAGTATTCCACATAAAGTTTTTGATAATAGAGATGTTTACTTTGTAATATATGGAAGGCAATATCATAACACATGAACAGAGGCCATGATTCAAGTAAATTATCTCTATATTCAAAAGTGGAGTAGTTTAAAGTTTGTAGCCATATACGGTTTCAATATTAGTTATTTCATATTAAAACTATCATGTGGCTCAAGTGAGAGAATATTAGATATTCCATATATTTATGTCGACTTTAAGTTGATCCATATGATAATTAATATAAGGTTATATATTTGGATAACTGATATTAGAGTTACGGATTTATTTAAAGCGTAAACTACTCTAACAATCACATATCAGTTAAGATATTATGGTTATCAGGATCCTTGCTGGAAGAAAAATAATGTGGGTTCTGTTTATTTCAAAATCTAGAATGGGTCTTGGTCTGTATTATAAGATGCTTGTGATATCTACCTAATACATGTTATACAGTAAGAGTAGATTGAAAACTCCTGTCTTCTTTACATCAAGTAAACACAATCTCTGCAGCGGTCATTATCAACGCTCTTGATCCTTTGTAATCAATTGCATAATATCAACAATAATGGCTAGAGGTAACCTATTCGCTTCCGCAAGTCTATTTTCCTACCGGCAAGAATTGAAAAAAGGATGATGTGTATATATGCATGCCTCTTTGTCTTCCTTTTCACTTAAATGACAAATACATTGAAAAATATATGCATGCATGTGCTTTTTATTTTCCTTCATCTCTGTAATAACCTAAATTTTCGACATATTATATTTCTTAGCAATAATAATTAATGTTAAGACGAACGTAAAACAAAAGCATACAATCACATGCAATGCCAAAATTTTTATTCTTAAAATCACATTGTAAATAAAAATATGAATTCGTTATAAAATTTTAAGAATTTTGATGTATTCAGTTTGAAAATCAGATAAAATAATTATAACAGATATAATAACGTAATATCAAATCATCCTAAACCGATCAATCGAAAAACGACACGTATCCTATCCCCTTTTATCTCTCCCTCCCCGCACACCTCTCCTTATTTCCCTCCTCCTTTCTCCCCCTCCCAACCACTCACCCTGCCACACCCACCGCCGCCGCCTTGCCGCCGCCCGGTCCCCGCCGCCACCAGCCGGCCACCCCTCTCCCTTCTCCCTCTCTTTCTCCCTTCCCTTCTCCTCCTCCTTTCTTCCTCCATT
>JAOVYX010020811.1:0-16546 GCA_035668315.1 Drosera spatulata | reverse complement strand
CCCTAAACCCTAAACCCTAAACCCTAAACCCTAAACCCTAAACCCTAAACCCTAAACCCTAAACCCTAAAACCCTAACCCTAAACCCTTTTTAATCTAATCCTAAATCCGAATTTATTCATATTTATTCAGAATAGAATTAAGGATTTCGCTGGTCGAACTCTTGTTTTCTTCTCGGTTAACTTTTCTTCCTTTCTCTTTTTGGCTTTGTGGAAGGACGTGCTATTTGTTTACATCCATTAGTTTGTAAGGGATTCAATGCAGACTTTGATGGATATCAAATGGCTGTTCATGTACCTCTATCCTTGGAAACTCAAGCGGAGGCTCGTTTACTTATGTTCCAAAGGTCGAACAAGTTTTAGAAGTTCGTTCCCTACTAACCCCAAACCCTAAACCCTGAACCCTGACCCCCAAATCCTGAACCCTGACCCCCAAATCCTGAACCCTAACCCAAAACCCTGAACCCTGAACCCTGACCCTTAACCTTGAACCCTAACCCCAAAACCCTAAACCCTAAACCTCGGAATATTGATTCATGAATGCATGAATGCACAAATATAAGAGAGAAGATTTTTATAAAGGGGTACTGCGTATGTTTCCAAAAACGATTCACTTACTTGTCGTGGGGCGTAGTTGTTGGCTAATAATCAGGAGTGGAAGAACCATAAAGTAGGAATCGAAAGATTTGTTATTGTAGAGGTAATAAACGAGAAGAAAAGAAAGGGGTTGAACTCTTTCGTAGGAGGATTTATTGAGATTAGAAAAAAGGATAATTTAATGAGATTAGAAAAAAGGATAAGAAAATATCAGAATACGATTAATCCGACATGGGCGACATAAGCTTCGAGTAGCTTACCGGATAAATTGATAAGTCGGGCATTCCCGGCCCACCAAGCAAAACCAGTGGTTTCTAACTATCTTTCTAATATTTCGAATCGCATTACACATTTACTTGTTTGTACGAGACTCTTGTTCTAAACGTTGATTCTTATTTTGTTCTCACTCTCTTTTTTTTTTTTTAAAATGAATTGAGAACTTATTTTAAACCCGAATTATTATGAGGTTCTTTTTTTATTTTTATGATGAAAAGATAGAAAAATAGAAATACAGAAAGTCTTAGGCTTTAAGATACTTAGAGAATACAGTCTCTTTTTTATATATATTCCTTTTTGTATTACTATGAAAACGACTGATTCAGTGGTATATGTGCCAAATGCACTCTTGTGATCAATTCTGAATGAAAGATCATGTTTAATTCCTTGTCGTCTGACTCCTTGTTAATTCCTTCTTCTTTGATTTTTTCTTGTTTATTTCCTTATTTTTTGACTGATTTTTTCTGAATCTATAAATTATACGTCCTTTCGTTAAATGATAAGAACTTTTCTCAATTTTGACCCTACTATTTTATTTTCTATTCTAAATCACTAAAAAAAATAACAGTTATCACAATTTTATTCTGAAATTGAAATCTCTATTTAATAGAGATTGGAATTCAAAAGAAACTAGAAAAGGAAGGTTAGAAATTGATTTGAAATCCTTTTTTTAAAATTAGAAAGAATTCTCTTAGTGGTTAATGATGTAGGTAAGTATGATAATATTGGGTTATGCAGCTCTTTTACCCTAAACTAGAAACCCCGAAACCCGAAACCCCAAAACCCTAAACCCTCACAACGATTTGATTTTTTATTATTAACATGTATTTTAAACGGTTCGGTTTTATTATGAGTTGTAAAAATATTCCACAAACCGTTATAGGTTAAACCATGTGATATAAACTGTATCTTTGATATTATATGAAAAGTTTAAAACAAAATATAATTTAGTCGTCGTGTTTACGTGATCAAAATTGACCTCATTAAATGCATATCATTAAAGCGTTAATATTTATGAGACGAAAATAGTAATTTTTTACTTTTTTTTGTATTTTTTAAGGGAAATGACATTTATCCCAGTTTCAAAAATAAGATTTATCTCGTATGAAATCGTGACAAATGATCCCCATTAAATTTAAAAATAAGCATTTGATCCCTTTATCATAGAAAAAAATCGTATTCTTTCGACACGAAATCCCATGAAAAATAATTTTCTCAAGTTTAAAAAAAGTCATATTATTTTAATTCAAAATATCCATTAAAGGTGCTAATAAAAGAGTCATGTGTATATTTTTAGAGTTGAAGGGTCTATGAATGCGTTATCGCGTTAGAACATTCACATCAGATACTTTAATATAAAGAATCTGTAAAAATGAAAAGTAAAATATGTGAAGGAAAAAAATAGTGATATGATATTGAAAAATTATATTAAAGTGTTGTAAAAACAGTAAAATAAGAAATAATCAATAATATATCTTTATAAAAAGAGTATTATTGCAATGACATATTGTATTTTCTGTACTTAAAACAGGATGTAATAGATTGTAATATTATATGATGAAAAGTTAAAATTTACAGAAAACTCCTCTAAGATGGAACCTTTTCAAAAATATTTTCAAAAATCCCACTTCACCATTCTCTCTTCTCCCTCTTCTTCTCGTTTCACCTCATCCGTTATCGTCCCTTCCTGTCACCCATTCCCCTCGCCCCTCCCGTTACGACCTCTCTTTCGACGTCGCCATCACCGTCGTCACCACCAGCGTCTCTCCCAAACTCGATCATCAATCCAAAACACCGATCAGCTCGTTTGGGTCCCGCTTCCTCATCTTCTTCCTCGAAAGCGGCATTGGAGAAGTGAAAGTCACGGATGATGAGGATAAGTGTGGTGATCTGTTGGAGGAGATAGCTGTGATGATGATGTGTGCTAAATTCATTGTTCGATCTGTACTCAGTGTTGGTTTTTGAAAAATAATAAAGGCGTACTATTTGATTTTTCGGACGCACTATTTCAAACAATTCTTCTTTATTATTACAAACAGTGCATCTTTTTTATTCTCAACAGTGTGCCTTTGCTATTTCTCCTTTAGGAATTTTGAGTTGAAAAATATGAAGATGATTATGCTGATGAAGATGACATCGAATTCGATTCTCTTAATTGATGCGTTTTGGGACGCACTGTTTTATTATCGAGGCACACTGTTTCAAACAGTGCCTCTTTGTTATTCCAAATAATGTGCTAATGATATTTCTCTTTTACGATTTTTGAGTTCAATGGGGAGTATGAAGATGATTATGTTGATGAAGATGTCATCCAGTTCGGTTCGTTTCAATTGATGCGTTTTGACGTGTACTGTTTGGTTGTTCAAGCGCATTATTTCAAACAATGCGTTTTTACTATTATAAACAGTGTGTCATCGTTCTCTTCTTCTTCATCATCTCGTAAGTGGATAATCAATTTTCCTAAACTCAATTTCAATCCAGTTTCACCATTTCTCAATTCAATTCCTTTGATTTTCTAATTTGGTGTGGGTTTTAGGACTTTAAAAATCATTGAATTGAAAAGGACGTATGAAGATAACAAATATGACGATAATTGAGTTTTTAATGAAGGGTGATGATCGACGATAG
This sequence comes from Drosera spatulata, assembly GCA_035668315.1. Classification (NCBI taxonomy): domain Eukaryota; kingdom Viridiplantae; phylum Streptophyta; class Magnoliopsida; order Caryophyllales; family Droseraceae; genus Drosera; species Drosera spatulata. The sequence continues at coordinate 13,047 of JAOVYX010020811.1, read as the reverse complement.
AGGAATGATGTTGCTAACGAAGGGAGGAGAAGAGGAGGATATTCTAAAATTTTAATTGATTTTCAGAAAGAGTTCCTAAAATCTATAAAAGAAAGAAAAAAAAAAAGATATGTCGGTGTCGATTGACCGTTGACGAGGATGTTGGATTCGGCGTTCCAGAATTCCAGATCGAGCTGGCCGTAAAAGGCGTCAAGGGAATGAGCGGCGGCGGCGACAAGTAGAAGGAGACATGGAGCTGAAAGCAGGTCTGTCAGCGTTGGTAACCGGTGGTGCTGCCGGGATTGGTATGCATCACTTTCCCCTTTTCACCACTGCCCCTATTTGATACGATTGAATTTTTTGTGGTCAGCTGCCACTGATTAGGGCTCGAATTTTTTGCTGGTGGTCCTAACGTTTGGTGCATCTATGTTCTAAATCATACCATACAAAATCATGTCCTATCCTTGCAGCTGTCGATCGTAGATGTTCACGTGTTCACCCGAACTAAGATTATCAGAACGCTACAAGTTCTCAATCTAGGATTGGTTAATGTCAGTTTGGGTGGACTGTGTTAGTACCTGACTGATCACTGATGTTCTTGATGACTGTTTTGACTGATCCGGTCAATTATCTTGATTCACCCAATTAATCAAATAGAATTGGAGATCAGGAAATAAATTGATTGTACTGGCCAATTGGCCCAATGAACTGAGTGAATTATCTGAGTCACCATTACTAATGCATTGTTAACGAATTAGCCAATTTTGTGAACCTTGCTAACAAGTTAAAAAGGAAAGGTTTTCCTCGGCAACATATAACTCTCTTATTTCCATATTCGTTCTCAACTACACACCGCGTCCTTGGATGTTTTGTTTTCTCACATGGACTGGTTCTACTCCTGTCCGCTTGTGCTTCATGTGCCTGCTTCTCTGTTTTTACAGACTAGTATTTGTGGTATGCATTAAGAGTTCATTCTCTCAAAATCGTCTGTGTTTATTGATTATATTCATGATTTTTAAGTGCCAGGTCTTAAGGATCGGCTGTTAATTTTCTATTTATGTTGCTTGTGCAATGCAATCGCAGGCAAAGCTATTAGCTTAGCTTTTGGGAAGAGAGGAATATTTGTTACTGTGGTGGATTCATCCGATGACGGAGATCAAGTAGCAGCAACTGTTGTAAAAGAGAACGCAAGGTTCCACACAGATTTGAAATTTCCTTCTGCTACATTCATAAAATGTGATGTGACTAACACAGGTATCTATTATGTCATGGAGTGGATTGCAATATTTTGTTTTGGATTGTAGTTTTTGGATAATCAACAAAGTAAAATATGAAAGCCTCAATATTCTTTATCCGGATGCTGGAACCTAAAATACAAACTGTCTTCTATTAATTGGTGTTGAAGGAAGCAAATGACTGCTTTCATGCAAAAGCGAGGCTTAATAATGTTAATTAAGGCAACTCTGTTGCCTTAATCAAGAATTAAGATACATGATTGAGCATTCTATCCATGGTTTACAAAATCGACCGATTAATCGGTGAATCAGATCGGTTTTTGGTTCCATCGATTCCGATTTATATCGATTTTCTGGAAAATAGCCTGAATCGGAATTGGCCTTGAATCGGACGATTCAGGCCTTAATCGGGTGATTCAGGCCTTAATCGGGTGATTCGTACCAATTCGGGTTATCATGTTGTCTTTCAGTTTTAGAAAAAAGATCTAAATCACTAAGGTATCATGCTGCCTTTTATGTTGCCTTTCATGATTTTTCTGATGGTCGAACTCCTCTTGTGATCGTCGTGATGATGAACTTGTATACGCAGAAACTCGAGATCCTGATGAGGGTCTTAGCGAAAATCCTATATATTATGGAAGATATTTTCAGGATCATCGTCCTTTTTCATTTTTCTGATTTAAAAATTATTAAAAATGTATCTAATTAATAATGTTGAATATTTTATGTGTGTGTAATTTAAAGTTTGTACTGTCTAAAGATGTAAAATTATCAAATTAAGACTTCTATAATTTTAGTTTATGTTATTTATTTATTTTCTTAATTTTTGCCTCTTCTATGTTGATACTATCTTTTTTATTGTCGTCTCTCCTTGAAATTGATAAAAATAGGTATGAGTCGAATCGGTCGAATTCGAATTGGTTTGGGAATTTGCTGATTCGGATTCCGATTATGAAAACCTTGATTCTATCAGTTATTCATATTATTGGTAGAGTATGTTCCTTGAATGGTATAAAAGCAAGTGTCACATTGAGGTCACGAACTCTCCTTTTTATTTGCCACATGTTATGTCATGTTTATTTGGCATTTGATTTGGGTCGGTTTGTGTACTCTTCAAAGACATATGGACTTCCGTGCAAGGGGGAGTTAAGCTCTTTGGTTAGGTCTTCTACCATTAGTTCAAACTTGTGGTAGAGTTGGTTCCCTGATAATATTACATGTTCTACCTCTAGTGTTCAAGGGTATTGCCCATTTCAGCTGCAGGGTAAGTGTTCTGTTGCATGAAACATCACCTTCTGAAGAGTGGCTGCTCACGCGAATTGAAATACTATCTCCAAGTCACTTGGGAAGAATCTTAAGTGCGGTGTGAAGCCCATCCTCCTCATTCATGGTCCTAAGAGTTGCCAGGATGTTTTGGGAATTACATTGTCCTCAATTAGTCAATTCCCTTGCACACAGTGCATATTGTTTCAATTTTTGAGAGCTTAAAAAAGGAGTGTGGTTTCAAATCAATGAAGTAAAAAAATTGTATTTATATGAGAGAATTACCTATTAGTCATCAAAACCTGAAATATTTACCAATTGATTATACCTCATCATCTTATTACAATTAGTCATCTACCAAAAATAAAAGATTTCAATTCAATAAGGAAAAATAACAAATCATTCCTAAAATCAAACCAAATAAGATTAAATGATAATTAATAAGTTAACGGTGACTTCTTGGTAAATAAGTTTCGAAAATAAGACCTATTGATAATTTATACTATTTACATCCCAACTATTTACTTTTACCTTTTAGTTCTACCTATCAAAGACTACGTCGAAGACTACCTTTTAATTTTACTATCAGAATAAAACTCTGCTTCAATACATATTGTCTGTATTCCTTACTAGTGATATCGTGTAATAAAGTCCCGGTTAACCATAATTGACAGAGCCTTGAAGAAAAATACCTTAATTTTTTCACCTGATAAGTCAGAGTGACAGGCAGGTAAATGCTGTCAAGGCACATATAGCATTATGAGTTTCTTTTACCATTGATTGGAGCTTTTCCGAGGGATAATTCCGCAATATGGTAACAGAGTAGGTGTAACTGTGTAACATGAGATCACGAGTTCTAACCTGAACCTCTATTGATATGTTTGTTCTCTATATGGTGTTTGTTTGAAACTCAGTAGTGATTGCCCAATGCGTTGCCTCTGGATGATTTTACTTGAATTTCTTTATTTCATCAAATTAGGGAGTGGATAAAGCATCATTTCTACCAATTTATTGATTTCATCTCAGTGTATATGCATTGAGCCAACCCATGATATGTCGTGATTGATGTATATGTCACAGCTTTCCTTTGAAGTCAAGCTCATGCATTGGAGTTTCCCTTTTTTTACTTTTTTGTCAAATAGGAGAGCTATCATTCGCATTCCAGAAGCACTTCATAACATATGGAGGGTTAGATATCTGCATCAACAGTGCTGGAATTAGTAATCCATTACCATTTCAGGAAGACCAAACTGATGGCTCGCATTCCTGGAGACATACCATTAACGTGAATCTGATTGCTGTGATTGACTGCACGCGCCTAGCGGTAGTCATGACTCATGAATCTACATACTTTTTAACTAGTGTCTGTTCTGCTCTGTAATCATTTGTTATCTAAATTGCTTTTGGATGAGTAGCTATTGGATATCGCTCTGATGTTTAGCTTTACATCGTACACTGCATTGTCCAAGGGAGTTCTTATGTGCATTTATAATAAATTAAACAACTAAAGTTTATCTTAAATTCCACTTTGATTGTGTTCTGTTTTTCTGCCGTTTTCATATCACCATACTATTATTTTCCTTTCTGTGCGATCTTCACATTCCTACTATTTCAATGCAAAAAAGCTCAGACAGTTGTTGCTATTAGTTGGTGGTTTTAGTGTATCTTTGTCTTTAAAAGAACAATGTTTCTGAATTCTGGGCGAAGTCTCGTTTCGAATTGGAATAACATGCCTGTTAAATCAATTTTTATTTATATAATTTGATTTATTTTACGAAAATTTTATGTTAGATAAGTGGACTTACATGAAAACTAGAGGATTCACAACAAAGTGTTATGTTAGACAGTTGGGTTCATTAATAAGTTATGAGATGGCAGAGTCAACATTAAGGTGTTATGGATATGTGAAATATAGAGCGAGTGAAAGAAGAAAACTCTAAAGCATAAAAAAAATGAAAAAGAAAAAGCGTTGAAATTTGATGCGACATACCGTTCTCTTATTGTATGTTATGCCCTTCCATACTTGGGTGGACGAGCTAGCATCATTTGCATGTTCATTACATGACTGATATCATCTCAAAAAATTGTTTCAAAAAGCTCCTCCGTATTTGATGCATCATTGAAAGATTTGTTTTCGTCTTTTAATTTATCACGTCGAATCTTTTCTTTAAAATCTTCTTCTTCCTTTAAGTTGACGCTTTAAAGTAGGTGATGAGTAATGAGTATTATATCGCGTTGATTTTGTAGCAATAATAAGAGGGTAGTTCCAAGAGTAATTAGTATGATGAAAATATATTCTCTAACCACCCTGAAAGTTTAGTCATTTGTCTTCCTTTTTCTTTAGTAACATGGCATTTGGCCATGGTGGTTAGTGCAGTGCCCAACTTGAGTTTTTGTTAAAGTTGATTTTCAACATACACAATGCTCTTAAATGCCATTCGAACAATAATCCTCGATACGTTTGTCATAGGAGCAGTTGGTGGTTTTGTCACTCCCTAGAAAAAAGCCTCCTTTTGTTAGGTTTGTTTTGATATGCCTTTGACGCATAAGTGGATAGGTGCAATTTTTTGAAGTAGCTGTTTGATACCCAAGGATGCTGTAGGCTGTTCATTTGTCTGTAAGGTCACACGGCTATTTTCCATCATCTTAAATATTGCACTTGTTTTTCACGTGCGTATCAATACTTCTCTGACGTTCTTTTTGAGATGTTGTACTTTACACTTTACCATAATGTAGCATTTTTATGATATTTCTAAGGATGTAAACTGTTTGTACAGATTCAAACCATGCAAGCGGCACAGAAACCTGGAGTAATTATCAATTTGGGCTCTTCTGCTGGCCTTTATCCCTCGTACAAGGATCCAATATATTCTGCCTCTAAAGGTTTTCCTTCTTTTTAATCTTATCTGAACTGGCATCTTGTTCTGACCAACCCGTTAAGCGGTAGGCGATAACGGTGCTACAGAAACACCAGCAGCTTTATTTACACTTGTGAGTTCTGACAGCAGTATCGATGGAACTCCCTCTGTTTAGCAACAACTTATGTATTTGTGAAGAAAAAGGGTGTACGCTGCTAGCAATATGTGTTGCTATGGAGAATCAATGGTAGGGATCGTTTTAAAAATTTTCCTGTTTTTTGAATTGCCAACACCTTTTGATCTCCATCCTTGATTTCTCTTAGCAACACATATTTGTTAGCAACAGATTCCCTTTTCACATTTTTAAAACCGATTTTAGTTCCTCTTTCTTCATGACGGTACTCATGTATGTTGAGCTTATTCTGTTTGACACGCGCGAAGGTGCTTCTCCTAGCATCTATGATTTATTCTTAGATTGGAATATACTATTTGGTTTTGATTATGGAAATTTTGTACTGATTCTACTGAACATTCAATGCCATTTCCATTCTTGATTGGGTGATGTGAGCTTATGTCCATTTCGAATATATTGGATACCCTTGTAGGTGGTGTTGTACTGTTTACCAGATCTCTTCTTCAATACAAACGCCAAGGCATTCGTGTGAATGTGCTTTGTCCAGAGGTTAGACACTGATATTAAAAGCACATTTTTCTAATCAATTTGGTACCCCGATTTGATCCCTGAGCAAGGCCTACAAAAAGGTCGCTAAGCTTCCTCTACACGTTAGGATAGGCTAGGACTAATGTGCAAAAGCTACCTAACTGCTCAGGTGAAATCCCATAGATGGAGCATGAACATTCACCCAGGCCTAATGTGTGAAATAGTAGTAATTGTTAGCCTAGTCCCCTTGACAACTAAGTGCATAGTTTCCCATTTTCTCTACATGTTAGGATAGCCTCATCCTTCCATTTCTTTGAAAAGTTTCAACACGTAAAACTTCATTTCTATGGCACATGCAATTGGGATGCATGAAAATGCGCATTTCCATTAAGGATGTATGCAGTCAATGATTGCTTTCCAGCATGTGGGAAGTCACAGCTACTTCTTGTTTCCCCCCTTACATGTGGATATAATATTACTTGCAACTACTTTTATATATGCAGTTTGTTGAAACTGAGTTGGCACGAAAAGTGGATGCTAAGTTTATCGACTTAATGGGAGGCTTCTTGCCTATGGATATGGTGATAAAAGGTATCCGTCTATGCAGCAGTTAATTTTATGCTTACCATGTATTCCGAGTAGCCTTCATTCAGTTAGAAGATCACTGGTGGATAATAGTACAAGTAGCTGTGTTTATTATGTCTCATCCTGTTCCTAGATCAGTGATACACATAGATATTTCTTTACTCCTGTTTTTTAAATATTTCTTTTCTGCTTTCCTTGAAGACCATAACAAACAGACACTTTTCCTGATGGCAGTCTATCAGGTCATGCAAATCTAGTCTATTGCCTCTTTCTACTTTCTGGATACGGTCATTCTGATCCTCAGTCCCTTCATGCATTTTAGGTGCTTTTGAACTCATCACTGATGAAAATAAAGCTGGGTCATGCTTATGGATTACAAATCGTAGAGGGCTGGAGTACTGGCCAACACCAGAAGAAGAAGCAAAATACCTGGTGCCGCGCTCAAAAGGGAGAGGCAGATCTTCAGTCAAAGCCCCTGAAAAGCTCAAAATGCCTGAGAGCTTTGAGAAAATGTAAGAGCTACTGAGGTTTTTGTTGTTTTATTTGAAATACTTTGCTAGAAGGTAAGAGGTAAGAACAAGGAACTTCTTTGCGCCTGTAGTAGCTCCAGGCATGTCTAGGCATACATGAGGTTTTAATGCTAGATTATTGTTGAAAAGACTAACTTATCGAAATCTATAACAACAGAAGAAATAAAAAGAATCACAGGGAGAACCACCACCGATTGTAATGTTTTCTTATTTTGTTTTTTACTACTCTATATGGAGTATGACTTCCTCAATAATATATTATGTTCTCCTCTTCTATCTTATTTTGTAATATGGTATCAGAGCAGACGATTCCGATCTAACTTAATTGGCTTCTGCATCGCCAGTGGGTGGTGACATCTGTCACCGATGGGACCCAAATTGCTACTCTTGATGACGATACTTCTCCTATTTTATTACTACTCCTGCTTGTCAAAGGGTCGCTTGTGATGACTTACCTTTTTTAAACTTGTCGTTTGTTTACAAGTTGAAGATGATTCAACTTGAAAAGGAGCATTAGAGTATTGAATCTTTTTGTCGTTAGATTTACTAGAAATTGTCTTCCCCTAGTTTAGATTGATAATCTTGGCTTTTTTATCTCCTTATTGTAATGTTTTCTTATTTTGTATTTGACTACTCCATACATATAGAGTATTTCTTTGTCAATCATACACCATGTTATTGTGTGACACTCCTAAGCTAGGAAAGAGACTTGATGCACTTATTTTTGTTGTGGTTTCCAAATCTCTAGCTTTAAGCTTTTTGGAGTTACGGCCCCAACCTATGGGCTCAATAGACCAGGATTACTGCTGAATAAGGTAATAGGCTAGAGCTATAGCTTTGCTCTTCAAGCTACGCGATCAAAAGAACCTCTTGCTGTGAAAGAAAAAAACCCTCTCTTCTTTTTATAATAAGGTAAGCTTTGATCAGTGGCCTGCTTGTTGGGAGGAAGATATTGAACGAGGAAAAGTAGTTTATGCCAGCAGAAGCCTGCCACAACTCACAAGTGTGGATGTAAAGGAAAACTCTTTAATCTTCTCTTGTGTAGTTTGGACTTTATATCCCCCTTCTGTCAAATATGTTCCATATTATCCACCCTGACCTAGCATTGTGAGTGTCCTACTTTTTTGGTTCCATTTATTCTTACTTATGTTGCAGTTTTTTGCCTGAATCTATGGGGGTCCTCTTTTCATGTGAACCAGGAGTCTTTTTCTATATGTACCGTTTTAATCATTTATCCTAAAAATGCATGTTCATTATTTGTCATCAAAAATTCTTGACTTGTGCCTTGGGAGTATTATTCTAACAGTTCCTTGTGGATTCTTGTCCTCAGAGTTGTTCGCACCTTAAGCCACAACTTTCGTGTAGCTACTATGGTTGTTCGTGTGCCTCTACGATTGGACATCAAACCAGACCATATCCTATTGAAAATTGTCTATGCTGGTGTCAACGCAAGTGATGTAAGTTACCACTCTTCTGAAGTTGGGATCGGAACTTGGCTTTGCTGGCATTGTTTGGTTGAATGCTTGTGCGCCAATCAATGTCTCCATTGTTTGATGTTCTTTAAATAGTCAATTTAGGAGAAAGGAAACTGTTCAGGGTTTTTTGCCTAGTCTTTCTAGTTGGACTAGAATCTGTATAAAATTCACAAAAAGAAACAGCGTACACTTCTTATTGTATGCTACCTAGAATGCACTCACGAAGCAATATTGGCTGCTTAAAACATAATCAGATGACAGGTGGAAGATATTTAAAATCAAGGCATTAGGATCTTCTCCAATTGCTTGATGTTTGGAGGTAATTGTGCTTTATAGTGTGGTAGTTCTCGCATGATAGTGCCAAATCATAAAAGATATACTTACTGCAACCTTCAGATGGAAGTCAGAGCTCAGTAGTACAGTACCTAGAGTTGCTTCCATGAAAAAAGGAAGAGGCATGTGGTGGGTAGGGTACTTGTCTAAAATTTGAAGAAGAATATATCCCCTCTACCCCATGGATTTCAAGACGAGAATGGAGGCACATTGCTTTATGTTGATTTTAGTTTATAAATTATGCTGGAACATAGACCTTGACACACACAATTCAAATATGATCTACAAGTTTTGACTGGTCTTTTAGTCGCTTTCTGTTTTACTTTCTTGTTCTGTGAAATTCTATCTTCCTGTGACACATTGTGTGGACAGGTAAATTTTAGTTCCGGTCAATATTTTGGTGGCAACGCAAATGACCTGAATGGGCATCTTCCTTTTGATGCTGGATTTGAGGTGTGCAACATGTGCTTCACATGCTTTCTCATTTTATCCTTTGGCATCCTATCTTCTAAGTTTAAGAAATAGTCTCTCCGTTGTTCGCAGTAGGGATAAGACTGCGTAGATCTCGCCCTCTTCAAACCCTGTCCGTAACGGGATAACCGGATAATAAGTCTAGGTGTGTTAATTCTTTTCATATACATGATATGATCCTTGGCAAGTCACTTTGTGTGAGTAGTATGGATTATTCACCTTGCCTAAATGGGATTGCTTGGCACCAGGTGAGTAGGTAAGTATTTTGGTTTGATCGCCTGATTTCCTTCCAGCTAGTTTTGAAATCAAAGTGGTTATCGTCCGTCAAAATTCTATGTAACACGGTCCTGGACATGTGACTCCTGACACTTTGGTACACGATATATCAACATGCACTTTTCTAAAAGTTAGAACTTTACAATGGAACACGCTTACATATCTGCAGTCTGCACACATCTGCAAATATGAACTTTCAGCTCCCAATCCAAGATCCTTATCACAAGCTATAATAACTATGTCAAGATCATCAAATGTCTGACACATATCTAAAATTGAGCCACTATCCAATGCTCAAATCTCATATTTGAAATAGTAATAGTGTCAGGAAGTGTCCCGCGAGCGTCGGTGTCTGATAAGTATCGGACGCAACATATGAGCACCTCTTATTTGTCGGTGATTTGATTGTAGAGGTGATGAAAATAAACAAAACAAACCGAAAACCAAGGTCAATTGAACTGAAAATTTGATTCCGTTTCTGTTTTTCGGTTTTCGACTTTTCTACAAACCGAATTTGATTTTTTTTTCTTTTTTTTAAAGAAGATGTTAATATAATAGCAGTGGATCTTGTTTTATATATATAAATCTTTGTGTGTGTGCGTTTTAAATTCAATTACTTAAAAAAATATCGGTTCTTACCAGATTCTCACCCCTACTTCATAGTGTATCACCATTCGCAGTCCGAGTTTTCATGAAAGCAGTTCCAAATAAATATGAAAGAGTATGAAAGGATCTTCAAGGAGTGTTATTGCTTCATAGTGCTCAATTCTCTTATTCTCCTGAAAGAGAATGTAAGGATATTCTGTGTCATGCTTGTCATGTGTGTCACCAAGTATGAGCATTTCTTTGTTTGAGAAATGAAACAAGAACTTACTTTGTGCATTCATTTGTAAACTCTCGCACTTGTTTATTAATTTTCGGTGGACCAACTGTTGTCTATATATATTTAACTCTTTGTGCTTGAATAACGAATTTTTCCTTTTTTGTGTCTCTCTGTATGGGGGTTTTCTAGATGAGTTCACTGATCAGTTTTAAACTTCAACTGTAGGCTGTGGGAATAATAGCTGCAAAGGGTGAATCCGTCCATGATCTAATTGTCGGAACTCCTGCTGCGGTATTGGCATTTGGAAGCTATACCGAATTCATGATGGTAAGCATTCTGTATAGTTTTGCTTATGAGGCTATAATTAAATTCCAAATGATATACTCTTTAACAGTTGTAGTGAACTATCAGCAGCAAATCTTGTCAAAACTTACAGGTTCCTGCAAAATATGTGCTCCCAATTGATAGACCAGTTCCAGAAGCTGTAGCCATGCTTACTTCTGGGCTTTCAGCTTCAATTGCTCTTGAGAAGGTCCGTAAGTTGATTGCAGAAGTTTTAAATGTTCTCCTTCCTTCAGCATATTTAGCTGAATCAAAATTTAGGTTGTCACTGTTGTAGTTGTGGTTTATTTCATATTTTGAACTCTGGTCAAGCTCTTTCGTGGCATGACATTGCATACGTCATGTCTATAGACAGCCCGAATGGAATCTGGAAAAGTAGTCCTTGTCACTGCTGCCGCTGGGGGGACTGGACAATTCGCAGTCCAGGTTCAGCTCTCTTCTTTCCGTTCAGCTTATCTATTGAAACTCGGTTGTGCTTATTGCCCAGAAATGTTCAATATCTATTGCTGCCCAATAGCATTGGGAATATTTAGCATGTATGCTGATATACATAAATGATTGATGCTAATGAAAAAGCTAACCTATAAAAAAAATTTACCTGCCAGATAATTGGCCAGCTTCTATAGACCATCGGCATCTTTTTGTTGTTACTTTTGTGGAATTTGTAGGGTATTATACATCTACTTCTGTCCCGATGTGCGTTTGAAGAGCATTGTTTTCCTTACATGGTGCTAAAAAAAGTAGTGTTTTTCTTGACCCTTTGAGAATTCTCAATGTAGCTAGCAAAGTTAGCAGGAAAAACTGTCGTAGCAACTTGTGGAGGAAAAGAGAAGGCAATGCTTCTGAAAGATCTCGGCGTTGATCGAGTGATAAACTACCTTGAAGAGGATATAAAATCGGTATGTAGTTGCACACAAAGCAACAGAATTTTTCTCTATGATTATTAAAATAAACATTCTGTATGGTTTGGGTGGTATTTCCTTTGCATAGAAAATTAAGAGACATGAAAGATTATTATTATCTGACACATCTATATTTTCCTGTGAATTTGATTTCAAATGAGGATCTTGTTTGCAAGAGTAATCTTAACCGTCAAGTAGTTTCAGCCTTCGTGTTGTTATGTTCTTGCATGTATATCTGCTTTGAGTGTGAATATCTTACAAGATAAGGGCTAGCGTCCTGAGATCATTGCTGTTAGCATAGTTGTTTGGTTGCAAGAATGTTTTCACTGTTTCTTACTCCCTCCGTCCCACAACTTTTGCAACGGTTTGGGTCGGATCTTTTTTTATATGTGTGTTGAATTTGGTATATTTTGATTAGTATATTGTGATTTTTTATGATGGTGGTGGACTTGATGTGAAATGATGAAAGAGAATGAGGGAGGAGGAAGGAGGTAAAGGAGTCTTGTGGTTATTTTAATACTCCCTCCGTCCCAGATACATTGCGAAAAGTTGACTGGGCACGATTATTAAGGAATTCATTGACTATGGTTTTGTACCAAAGTACCCCTTGTAATAATAGGAGGAAATTAGTAAGAATTGTGAGGGATAGAGATAGAAATAAGATAAATTAGAAAAAATTAGAAAAAATTAGAGTGAAAAATTATGAGTGGGTAAAAAGAGAAAATATAATGATGGAGAAGATGATGTGATGTAAAATAAGGGTATTTTGGACATTTATACCCCAAAAAATTATCAAATTAGGAAACGTTGTAATTTATGTGGGACATTCATATTTAGTACTGTGTCGCAATTTATGTGAGACGGAGGGACTATAAAATTATTTCTAAATAAGGAAATAAAGTAAGTGTTGTAAGATTTGTAGAACAGTCCAAAATAGTAAGTGTGGTAAGAATTATGGGACGGGGGAGTATAATTTTGAGATTAGTGTTTGCAGCTCTGCAGAATTTCATTTTACTTTTCTTAGGGGCTCATATGCCGCTGCCAAAATGTATATTGTCAACCTGCATGAAATTCTAATGCTGCATCTGATTGCTTTGATTAATATGCCTCAATTTTGTTGCATGGAAAGTTATGACGGTGGAATTCTTGACATGCCATATGATGTTTGCTCATTCAATTATTACCAACTATTAAGGCCTAAGCTCAAGAGGAGAACCCAATCCCAAAAGACTAGTTTGATAGGAGAGAGTCTCTTGGTTTATGACCCACTACTTAGTTTCTCACGTATTAGATGTGGGCAGTGGTGGACCCTAG
>JAOVYX010020810.1:0-16547 GCA_035668315.1 Drosera spatulata | reverse complement strand
AGATGCTCTACATTTTTGTCTACAAACAATGGCTCTAAGAGACAGTAGACGCTTGCATTTTTTGACCTTCCTTCCCTGACAGAGGCACGATGAGTCCATTCTTTCCATGTACATTCTGAAGAGTGAAGCAAACTAGATTTCTGTTTTTCTTTGGATAGCATAATTTGTTTATACATGTTCTGATTTCTCGCCAAATGCTGGAACACTTGAACAGACGTAACATTTTTGTAATGGCACCAGATTCCCGAGGAGCTGCACCGACGCCTGCAACTGCAGCGACTAGGCGATGCTTTGCCTCTGGTTGGAACTATAAAGACATAGGCTATGGAGAAACATGAGACAAAAGAAGATACTGCTGCATAAGTATATGCCTCCTTCCAATTACGATATCTACATAAGCAAATGTAGCTGCTGAAACCATACTAACCTACAGTCGCAGTGCTGTCACTAGCTACTTACTATAAACATCAGCTGGTAGCTTTTACATATCAACGATATATAATGAAACCTAGTCAGTCAGCCTAAATTGACTACTACATATGATTAGAAAGACCATCTTCAGTCGATCACGATGCCCTGATGCACGCTCTGAAGATGATCGCAGCACTCTCGAGAGCTAGTATAATGTTTCAAACAGATCCCGCAGAAGTGAGTCCCGCACCTGCACTCCAAGTGATCGCAACCGTCATGCTTTTCAATGGTGCAACCGCACATCGGGCAGGCCTTCACATGATCTTTCCCTTTGACCCATTCCTTCAGAGACAAATCAGGGTCTTCCTTGAACTCGCGATACTTCTCACAGGTAATGAATTCATGATCCTCTAAATGGCACCTTGTACAAGTTTTCACATAGCATGCTCCACAGAGGAATGGCTCACTGTAGGGACCGGTGGACATCCTATAGACAGAAGGGCAGTCCGGGGAGGGGCAGAACCTGTATTTGCCCCCGCTGGTCGCAACAAAAGCCGCCAGGGAAGACCTGAAAAGCTCCTCTAACTTCTCGGCCGATAGCAAAGCTCTGAGGTCAGAGAGCCAAATTGGGGCCCCACATCCCTCATGGGCACAACAGATCGGGAAACTATCGAAGTTTCTGATGGCCGACTCAAACTGCTCCACCAAGCATTGCCTACAGAAGTAGTGCAAGCAATTGTCAAGCTGGTATTTATCCTCGACCTCGCACAAGCAAATAGGACAGGCAGATTCGTTATCATGAGTCTGATCCGGACAACTAGTCTGTGCAATTTCATGAACAATCTCCTCCACTTTTTGCTTGGATTCCTGGTTACCTCTAATTCTGATAACATGATACCGTGTGTTCAGCTTGACATCAGCATCAGGAACCTTCTCTTTGATCCCACAGAGGTCAGGACCCAACGCTTTGACAACTAGTTTCATCAGGTCATGAGGAAGACCACTTCCACAGAGACGGATCTCCATTGGCTTGTCCTCATACAGGGCCAGGAGCCGCTGAATCAACCTCTGTTCCGCTGCAGCAACTCTCTCTTTAGTACCGAAAAGCCTCACATTAAGCAGTTGTCTGTCCAAAAGCACATAGGCTCCCGTCTCCAGCTGAATTGATCTCATAAGATCAATCCCGTCTCTGGAAAACAACAGCTTGTGTGAGGCTTGCTTCGGTGATTGTCTTTCCTTTCATCAGCTGTTCAAGAGGTCCTCTCACCTCGGCCACTGTCTTCGTAGCGTTTGCAGTTATGTTCAGCCAGACGGACCCATTCAGGTTCTTGTCAATGACGATTTCTACACCTGAAAAAAGAACAGCACTTGCATGTCAGGATTGTGTGCTAAGGTTTGTAACCAATTGTGCACAGTTATGACAACTAACTTGATTTCTTAAAACACTAATCACTGCAGCGTAGATGATCAAATATAATTACTAATCAATTCCGTTGTTTTGTGTCCAAAGCGATTTATTAAAATAAGTAAGTGGAATATGTCTATAAACTATTATTTATAAGTGATTGATGATTAAAATTTGTGCGCAATTATACAATTCATGGACTGATTGAAAACTGAAATATGCATAGAACATCACTTATTATTGAAAAAGCCTTTAAAAATAAATAAATATATAAAATATTTCTTTATGCTATACACAAATTGTTAAAATATTAAATCATTTTTTATGTAACTCGTGTATAGTGTTCTTTGTGTTGAATATGAGTGTTATAGTGCATTTTTTTTAATTATCTTACATTTAAAATCCAAAATACAAAGTGAAGTATTTTGAGTAATAATTCTAAACCCCCACATTAATCATTAAAAGCCCATAATCATTAAAAACCCATTAGTCCCAAATGACCCATCAAAAGCCCCTCATACTAAAGCTCTACCTGTGCATAAATTTTTCACACTGTGTTGTAATATGTACATATCAACTTAATGATGTATTATATTAGGGTTTGATGAATTTGTGGGTAGCCACACATAAAGTTATGTGTGGTTAAACCGTTTATATCCAAATCAATGATTGTGATTAAAAGTTTACTTTTTCATTGAATAAAGAGAAACAAATAAACATTTAAACTCCATCATTGATTTGAAAATCCAAAAATCTAACTTGATATGCGGTTAGCCACAAATCCACTTTTCCCATTATATTAGCCCCATAACCATTAAAAACCCATTGGACCCAAATTATCCACCAAAAAACACCCCCTACACTCAAATTATGTATTACACTGATGTAAAGCATAGTTTGGATTAGAGAGTAGCTCAGCTCCGGAACTTATTGAGCTGAGCACTTGAACTGCTAACAATTATGTATTGAAAAAGTTACAATGAAACAGATATGTTAAGGAAACATTGAAAGCAAAACTTACGGCCATATTGTACTTACCTTCTCGCTTCTTCAAGCTATCAATTAAATCGCATAGTTCGGTCTCGATCACAAGGTAGATGGAGGAAGGACATGATAAAGAACTACGGAATAACTGCCAATTCCTTATCTTCTGCCAAGGATGACAACCCTGCAAAACTTTTCCTTCAATCTGCTCCAAAGCTCTAGCTGCTTCCAAAGGCAGCCTTCCATCAAGTTCAATTGCAGCATTCATATAGACGTCCTGTGGTTTCGGTTCAAATACGTGGACTTCGCAACTACACACGTGAGGGCTCCTCCTGGGCAAGAAGAGAGATATTTCCCTGAGAAGTGCTTGCTTGCAGACATCAGGAGAGGGATCAGTAATCGCGTCACCTCTCACCAGAAAAAAGCTCAGAATTGGACAGTTTGTGGCATTCTTCAAGACATCCAAGATTTCATGTTCATCAAGATCCGGGTCGATGCCATGAATTTCAACAGTACCCAAGGACCTCGTGCCAACTCGACATCTGACAGGCTTTCCTCCTATTACCAGATTATAGAAATCATCTACCATGAAGTACAGATCTTTATTTTCACATCTCACAATTCCTCGACCCCTGCTGCACCTGCGTGGCCAAAAAACCTTCTCTCTGAGTTTAGAAGCTGAAGAAGCCCTATCCATTTCAAAAGCTGCTTTCGAAAGATTTAAGCTGAGGGACACCTCACCTATCTTTATATCCCTCAGCATAGAAGCACTTTTCGCTGCATCAGGAGTAACAAGCGTGACAGTGCCCCACTTCCGTTTGTCTTCAGTATCTAAACCATGTGATCGGAACTTGCGCACATCACATAACCCATCAGCGTGCTTTCCAAAACAAATCAAAACATCCTTCTCGGTAACAGCAGTGACATCTGAGCAGCATATATCGACAGTCAAGCATCTCCTATCGAGTCCAGATGCTTGATTTGAGCTCCAGCTCCGAACAACGCAACAGGGCCACCATGATGCAAGAACTTTTTCATGCACTCATTCTGTAGCCGCCATCTTTCACGATTCAGTGCAGCTTTAACATCATTAGAAACCATCTCCATATCACGAGATGACGCAAATAACTGTATCTCATTGTTATCAGCATTTACTTCAATGCTGATCCTTTCATCGAGGTAAATATTCCGGATGTATGACAAGAAGGTAAACAGACCATTGTTAGACTTTCCACAGAATCTCTTGAGGACTGTGCTACTGAAACCGACTAGTCGCCTCACTTGCAACTTCTTATTATCCATCTCAAATACATCAAACAGAGGAGGGGGGCTAAGTGTGGACAGGAATTCAAAGTCAACAGCGGTCACACACACCAAATATTCATGAGAAGCTGATAAAATATTGCCAAAGACGATCCACTTAGGCTTATTGGTGAACATTAGAAGGGAACAGTATGGGTGAAGTCTCACATGCTTCCCTGTCAATGCCACTTGGTAGCCAAGGTGATCATACCCAGAGTACATAGCAACATTTTCTGCAAGGGAAGAAAGTATGGCCTTTTTAAGGTACTTATCGTGATCAGTGATGACATCAGGTCGCCACTTCCAGTAACTCGGTATAATAATACTAAGCTCATTTTTTAGACAGTTCTCCAGCTCTTTAAAGGCATCTTGACATCTCCTCATGGACTTTGCATTGATGCTGTTCTCCCAACACCATGTACTCTTATTCTTATCCGGCACATTCTCCCACTCCTTGTAAACACCGAGCAAAGTGAAAAGATCGGCATCCCTATGGCAAAATGGGACCTTTAAGCAATCCGCTTTTTGCTTGTCTTCCTCTTTGCCAACTCTACAAAATATGCTACCAGAATTCGCCATGACAGCAGCAAGCACAAGACCCTCCTTCCCCAGCTTCACATGGTAGCAATTGAGGATCAATTTACCCAGGCGAGGCTCAATGCCTAATTTGACAAAAAGACGACCTTCTTCAGTCAGTTAAGTGAAGCCATGTTTCAATGTGACAGCTCCTAATTGGATAAGATTCTGTAGGGCCAATTCAATAGCCTCAGGAGAAGAAGGTGCATCAATGAAATCAAACTCCTGTATCCTTTTAACGCCCAAAGCAAGAATTTTAAGAACAGCAATGCCAAGGTGGACCCTTCGTATCTCTGGTTCTTGGTAAGCAGGCATAAACTCAAGATCATCTTGGGAATACAGTCTGTAGCACTGTCCTGGTTCAGTTCTCCCAGCACGCCCAGCTCGCTGATTGGCAGAATTCCTACTGATCCAGCCAACTCTCAAGACATTCATTCCGGAACCCGGCTCAAACCTACTATCCTTTGCCAGACCACAATCGGTAACATACTTCACCCCTGGGATTGTCAGTGATGTTTCAGCAACATTTGTCGCAAATATAACTTTCCTATGGCCAGGATCGTTCTTAAACACCCGCGATTGATCTTCACATGACAGTTTTCCATGCAAGGCAAGTGCAACAACCGTACGTTGAGCAACCGTACGTTGAGCACAGAACAAATCACATGCCAACTCCACCTCCACCTGAGAAGTCAAGAATGCGAGAATAGCTCCTTCACCCTCTGTTCTATGAATCTCCGTTGCCATCTTAACAACATCAGTGACATACGAAGCAACAACAGCAGAGTCAGCTTTCATACAGTCCGACGTTCCATCAGACACATTCGGTACATATTTCACATCAACAGGAAAGGTTCTCCCTACTACTTTAAGGGTTCCACAACCAAAAAAGTATTGAGAAAGCTGATCAGCATCAGCTGTCGCAGACAGTATAATAAGCCTCAGATCAAGCCTCCGAAGGAGAAGCTTCTTCAACAAGGCTAAAAGAAGATCAGTATTCAGGCTTCTTTCATGAGCTTCATCAACTATTATGCAAGAGATACCAGATAGATTGTCGTTGTTCATGCAATGCTGCAGCAAACAGTGGTCCGTCATGAAGGCTGCCACCTCATTAAAGCTCTGCGCAGAGGAATAAGACAGGTAACAGCCAACAGATCTACAACCATAGCATCCTGTACTTTCCTTTCCAACCCTATCGGCCAATGAAATAGCAGCCACCTTTCTGGCTGAGTACAGACAATGCAGCCATCTGAAAATACTCCAGAGTCAGCAAGAAACTGCACCAATTGAGAACTTTTTTCCTGAACCAGTCTCCCCGGCCATTACGATAATCTGTACACAGAGTTCACAGCAGAGTCACAAACCATAAAGAACAGGCATTGATCACATCTTCCAATGAAAGAAACTACTGAAATTAACGCACCTGTTTAAAGCGGTATTAACACAAGGAAATAAATAAACAAGATAAATGCAACGGAAATAAATAAACTACTCAAGACATGCACATAGGGCTGTACGTGAGCCGAACCGATTGCAAATCAATTTGACTCGGCTCAAAAAAAGCTTCGCTCGAGCATCGTTTATTTGACAATTGAGCCAAGCTTGAGCTTAATTTTAGGCCCCTGTAATTAAATGAGCCAAACTCGAGCCTTCTATGACTCGTCTTGATAGGCTCACGAATTGGTTCATTTAAAAGCTCATGAATCGATTCGTTTATAGGTGTGTTTAAGGTCCGAGTTGATATATACATATATAGGGCACGTCGTTGGTGCTGTAAAAGACAGCGTAGTGTCTGCTGCAAACTATAGGCTGAAAAATTTATACTGTAACTTGAAAAATATACACTGTACCTTATTGAATATATATAGTCAGATTTTAGTTATAAAATACACAAAAAACTTGATTATACACATTAAGTAATTTATAGTATAGATTTTTCAACTTATACTATAAATCACAAAGATGCAGTATTTATAGCAATCCCTACGCTGACTTTTGCACCATATAAGTATTTCCTCTATATGACAAGATATAAGTACATATATGTTATATCCATAAAATCTAATTGTATTCGGATTGATAGTATGATTCTGTGTTACCTAGATCGTGGTATGCTTCGATTCGTACTATGGATACTGGTATGCAGTACGTTAAATTGTAAATAGGCAATTCGGTGGGGGTAACCTTAATCAGTACGTGAATTTAGACATTGGCACGTTATGGTTCTTTATTTGGTTCGCTACCATACAAAACGTGTGCATTCATGAGCGAAGATCTTTTAATTTGATAGTTTCACATTAAATAGATCTAATTCATTGAAACAAAAATGGTATGAAAATATAGTAAAACCTTTGAAATTCCATAATTTTTTTTTTTTATAAATGAAATTCCATAATTCTAGAAGCAAAAAAGATCGAATACAAAAAAGTTACTCATCTCCTTAGATTATTTTTTCTAATTAAGTATATCTTACTTTTAAATATAAATGCTAGCTACCTTAATTTAAAACAAAGACTTTTGAGAAACATAGGTATACTGATTGAGAAAAATAGGTATACTGATGACGCTTGTTTTGTAATTTACTTATCGTTTCAACTTCCACGTCTTGTCAGATCCTCAACTTTCATATTTTTCTGCAATACTCAACTTTAAACCCTAAATAGATGACGACAGGAGGAAGAAAATTAAAAATTGAAATCGAACCTCAATCTCCTTATCTCTCTCTCTTTTCTCCCTATTTTCTTCGAATCTGGTTCTCCCATTTTTGCGTTTTGGTACGCCAACGTACCGCGTTTTCGTACGGACGAACCAATTCGCGGTTCGTGAGGACTAACAGCGAATTGGGTAACGCTAGTATGATTATATTCATAATTTTCTTGAGACCATAAATCTTTTTATGTAGCGAACAATCACAACTTTTTATGTATATGTGTATAAAATTATGGGGTGTTTCAAACCAAATATTTTAGGATCAATTGTCAAAAGAGGCTAAGAGGCTCTCATTGGTCAATTTCTATTATCTATCATATTAGTTTGAATTGCTTAGTAGTAAGTTTGTTAGTACATTTTATGTCGAATATTAAGAATATTGTGTTCCATTTGAAGAAAAGGCTTAGCTCGACTCGATTCAATTAGGCTCGATTAAGCTCGTGGGAATAAATAAGCCGAGTCGAGACAAGCCCAAGCTTAACCATTTATGAAACAAGCTCGATAGGTTCAGCTCGATTAGACTCGAATCAAGCTTGAACCCAGCCAAGCCTAGTATTTATCAAAACGAGCCAAGCCCAAACCATAACGGACTCGACTTGCCTTGGCTAATTTATAATCCTATATACACAACAGACCTAGAGGCAATGCAAAGGAGCATAACAGATCCATACTAAGAGGCCGACTTATTCTCAACTATCAAGGACTCGATAATAAGGACTATATCACAACCCCTCCCCCCCACCCTCCACCCATGTAGGGAAGGACGGAGAAGGGATAAAGATTCTAAGGATCTAAAGTAATTGGTGAAACATCTTGTGAAGTTATACTCGAAATCGCTTTTTCATATTATCATCAAGCTAAATCCTCTAAATGATTCCTCTAAATGATTCCTCAGGTTGTGTTTGTTTTGAGGATAGGAATATGATGGATAGTAAGTCCTTGTATTATTAGTCTCATGATTATTCATCATGTTCTGTTTGTTTTGGGTGGAATAAAAAGAGTATCGATCATTGGGTGAAATAAATAGTGACAACTCCCTCCGTCACTAATTAATCCCCTATATGTGGGATCAAGTTAGTTAGATGGGATCATTAATCTTTCCTCCAAAAATCACAAAAAAACCAAACAAACATGAGATAATGAGCTAAATGGGACTATTAATCCTATCCCGTCCATTTAGTCCTCAAACAAACACCCCTTCAAGGTCTCAAATTACCGTCTAATCTCATGTATTTTTAGGCATGACATCTTTGTTGTAGATGATATTTTTGCTCATCAGATTCTATAGCTTATAACTCTTGACACTTCTTTAACAAGAATAAACTTGCACTTCTATATTACACGATTATGGTTGCTCATCCTCAAACTAAACACATGAATATAATCATTACAAACACATTTACATGAATCAAATTTGACTCCTTCTGGAGTAACGAATCAAAAGAAGTTCGATAGTTGGCAATCGTTGGTGATATAACAACTAACTATTTACTGCATGAATACACCTTATTCCTTGTGCACTGCATCTTGCTCCTGGTCATTGCAATTCAATAATTTTAAAAAAAAATCCAATACACTAGGAGGATGGAGCAAGGTGCAGTGCAGTGCATAGAGAGTAACATGCGCTGCTACACCAGCTAATTTGATGTTATTGTAGCACACAATTTTTGGATAAGTTACCGTTAACATACGTGAACTATTCAAAAAGAGTTTTGACTACTACCTACCTTTGCCCCGAGCTGTAGTCCCAGTTCCACCCAACTCAACAAAAATCTCGCTTTCTCCATACGTCTGATTTAACCTCTCAGCAATCCCATTCTACTGAGACATACATAAAGGAGAGGTGTTGTGCCTTGCAAAGACATTTCCACACCGAATTTCTCGAGCTTGTCAAAGTAAAAATTGTCCATCGTTATCTGTTTAAAGCATCTTGATTTTCCTGTCATAAGGATTTTCAACCAATGACTTTAGTTCGGAAATACATCAAACATCTCTGAATAATTGCATCGAATTAAACCCAATTCTAACAATAATAATTATCTATATACATGACATAGGCCGCGCCGACGTAGCTGTTACAACAACGTGCACTTTGATGCAAACCCCAGTGATTAGAGAGAAACCAGTGTTACAACAACGTGCACTTTGATGCAAACCCCAGGTTGATGACAATGAATAATGAAGAGGTTTCTTTATGTCTTGGGCTTGATGATGAGGTAGATTTAACATAGGAGTACTAATCAATTAATGTCAAAAAAGAGTTTGAAATTTGAAAACGTTTAATCTTTTTCTTAATAGTCGGATACACGAACTGGATATATATCTGTAAAGAATACATATCCTTTCATTTAAAAACATATGTATGGATACATATAAACCATATAAACGATCCCGAGCGTATTACCGACCTGAAGAGATACACCCCCGGTATATCGCCCATAACCTAAACTATCGTGCCGCGTATCCAAGCTCACTCCGTGAATCCGATCGTACCACGAACCTAGCAATATTGGAAGAAACCTCACCATCAAACACATTCTCTATGGGATTTCTTAACACTAAATGTGTTTTTTAAGGATAAATTTCACATAACCCCCCAAGATTTTGTCAAGACACATAACCCCCTTTAATTTTAAAAATGGACAAATAAGTGTGCTAAATTTTCAAAGTAGACACATAACCCCTCTCCAATGACATATAACCGCCCTTAGTTTTAAATGTGGACAAATGAATGTACTTGTTTTTTAATATTGGACAAAGAACCCCCCACTATGACATACATACCACTTAATATTTATCTAACACATATAAAATTCTCCAATAATATAGCATGTCAATTATTCCAATTTTTTTTAGAAATAATCATTCAAAGATAAACTAAATGTTATTTTTAATATGCCCCTCTTCATTTTAATGATCCTATTGTTTTAGACCAATTTTTAAAAGTATACAAAAAATTTATTTTAAGAATTATCTGAATTATTCTAAAAGAATGTTTATGAATTGATTTTTGCAAATATATATTATGAAAATTTCAATTCTTTTAGAAAAAAAGTTAGAGAATTTTTCGGGATCCTTAAAATTATTCCTAAAATAATTTTGTACTCCCTCCGTCCAGGAAAGAATGCAACATATACGTATTCTGCATTATTTTATACGCATGAATACAAAATTCGTTTTCATATCAAATCACGTCTGATCGTCCCGTAACAAGTATTAGGTTAAAGTACGTAACTTACCCAACCATTGATGTTTCACGATAAATTTATAAAAAAGTTATGTTTGATCATCGATGCACGCATGTCAAACTTTGCATCGGCACGCATGTCAAATCAATTCGTTGTATCCTTTCTGGAACGGAGGGAGTAGCATGCAACTTTAAAAATTCAATTTATAACATTTTTTTATTTTTGGAATTGAACGAATTATTCCTAAAACCATGGCCTGATGAAATTTATCTTTTAATATTTTTTTGTTTATTAAAGGAGAAAAATTACATGTTGCATAATTAGAGAATTTTATATTTATGAAATAAATGTTACGGTGCATATATGTCGCAGTGGGGGTTCTTTGTCCAATATTGAAAACTTAATACATTCATTTGTCCACTTTTAAAACTAAAGGGTTATGTGTCTTTTGCCAAAACGTTCAATGAGCTTTCTTCATGTCAGTGAGATTTTTCATCACTTGATAAGTGTCTAAAGCAGCCTCATTTTTCCACAATAGATAATACCCTGGATATTTCAAAAAAAATGGACCAACGTTGGCCCAAATACCTTAGTATGAATCTACTTTAGAACTGTCGTTGCAGTTTTGTGAGTGGATTTAAAACTAACTCGGATATGCTTCCAAAATAAGCAATGCGCACAAAACTCGAACCCATAGATCAGTTAACAACTCCTCATTTTGTACAATCTTATCTGCTACAAAAACAAATATCTTTCGACAGATATGCCCCATGCGGGTGATGTCATATCAGACTCCTTGACCTCCATGAAATTATTCTTCGAACTCGAAAGCATAACCTCGTTGAAATAATCAATGACATGCTATGCAATTAAGTCACACAAAACATCTTATCGAGCTCTTCATGCAATGATCATCGATCCACGTCTTATGTTGCACGACATCTTGTCACAACTGCATACAATACCTAAATTTGTCATTGTTCCAAGTCACACATGGAAGCTTTACTCATCGTTAGGGATACGAAATATCCCAGCAATAGGCCCTCTTGGTCTTGGGGGTATGATTATCCCAAGAAGAGCTAATATGGTCTTATTGTTCATCTTCAGTCTCACTTATCTACGATCGATGATCTTAATAACTTAGTTGTTTCCCAACAAGATCAATCCTCCATCTTATTATTAATAATCACAAAAGGAAATCTAATTTGATTAGGCAATACAAGCTACCACAACTAACATTTTAAAAGCATGCTTTCCCAAGATAGGTTTGCAATCTCTCTTCCAAATAACCAATTTCGTTTCAAGACCAGCAGTGATATTGAGACTTGTCACTATGCTTCCATCTGCCTTGAGCCTTGGACATATCACCAAACTTATCATAGTTTTTGTTATGACTTCAACCTCTCGCAATTAATGTCTTCTTCAAATTACACACATATCCTCTTATAATACAGCTAAGCATACATCGTCATATGACAACTCGATTGTACCACCACTACCAATAGCAACAATGATATTGTCTTAAGAACAAAGAACGGAAACAATCGTGATAGCTTTATCATCATTGGCAGCTTGAATACCACCGGTTGATTATAGACATGTGATGATGTTGAATTCATCTTGATGTGCAGAAAGGATCTCCTTCATACTGAGTGCTTTCTAACTTGCACCACAACTCTTTTAATGACATCTCACTCATCACGTTCATCAAAACTGAATCTTCGAACAAAGACGAATAGAGATAAGTGCTTTCCTATCAAACCTTTCTAATTCTTTGATCACACCAGTTAGGCTTCCATCTATACCTATGCCATTCCCCTTCTCCATCAAAGATGCAGTAATGACAACATTTGGTTTTTCCTAGGCAATCACGAACCACAAATCCTATTCACAGACTGAGCCAAAGTGACATAAAAGCACCACCCTGAGCCAGCATCCATAGCAGGGAAAACCAATGTTGCTTCAAATTTGCTGCCCCAAGAACACCAAA
The DNA here is from genome assembly GCA_035668315.1 of Drosera spatulata. NCBI lineage: Eukaryota > Viridiplantae > Streptophyta > Magnoliopsida > Caryophyllales > Droseraceae > Drosera > Drosera spatulata. Next base: position 3,982 of record JAOVYX010020810.1, on the reverse strand, counting down.
ACTGACAATATGGGGGTAGTAGTCTTATAATATTTGCCAACCTCAACATACATGGAAAATAGTGAAGTTGCTAAGAAAGAAACAACTTCGTTCTTCCTTGAAGTCTTCCCTATACTTTTTCTTTTTTGGTGGTGGGGGACAGTGAAAAGTCAACACCAAAGCGTTGGATACTTTCAAGTACTCTCAAGTCAAAGGAGAGAAATTCCTAGATCAATTGGAAGCAATCCTTATACTTCTCCTATTATTATATTTTACAAGAAGGTAAATATGGTAGATTCTAGAGAAATCTGATTACCATTATCATAGTATTATTCAAACTCCGTGTGTCCCTAACCAGTAACAAACGAGACGAAACAATCCCAATCATGGAGATCACCAATCAAAAATAGGAAAGAAAAACCAATGGTGCCGAAGGGACATCCATACATTAAACATGGTGGATTGTAGACAGAGCAACAGAACCTAAGAGTAAACAGACAGCAAATCACCCAAAAAAAAAAAAAAGGCAAACATGAATACCGAAAAACATACAAACAGCAAGAGGATCAGAAAAATGCATGAAATTTACCTGCTGAGTGCTAATCTGTTTAAGAATCTCCCGACGAAAACCATAAATGGGAAGACTGCCATCGATCCTCCGACACTCCCGCATCACCAAATGATAAATCCTGCACCAATCAAACCCATCCTTGAACCCAAACACCCTTACTTCATCTCCAGCCTCCTTTACTCCCCTCCCTTCAAGATGATCAACAATACACCCAACCCCGCCCGGAACTCCTTCACTCTATTATCAATCAACTTCCTCTCCGCAACAAGCCTCTCCTTCTTCTTAACCAACCCCCTCAAACACCCCAACCCTATGTCCTTGCCTCCTCCTAAGCAACCCCGAAACCTCCCCAATCCGCTCCGTCAACGCATCCACCTTCTTCTTCCACCTCCTCACCAACTCCCCATCAACCAACCCCTTCACCTTCCCCACAAACAAGCCCCTCAACCTCTCCTCCAACTCCACCCACTCCGACGCCACATCCATATTCGACACCAATACGTGCACAAACCCGCCACATTCCCCCTCAAACTTCCTCTCCCACAACTCCACCACTCCCTCCAACGCAAAACTCCACTCCGAATACATAATCCTCCCCGCCACGTTCCCACAATTATACACCTCATACCTGTACCCCCTCGCCGAACACTGATTAATCAATCTCTCCACCTCCGACCTCGAAAAGAAGCTCTCGGCTCCCGGCTCGATTATGAAGTTCGGCGGCGGGTCCGGCGGACGCCGATGCCAGTGAGAGTTGAAACTCGCCGGCGCCGCTCGATTCCGGCAATTACGTCCTTCGCCGCCGCCGCGGTGGCGGTGGTTGAATCGATTCATCGAAACCTGGAAATTTGGGGGTGAGAGTGAGAATTGGAGATATTAGAGGAGAAAGGTGAAGAGAGAGAGAAAAATGAGGGGACTTACTGTGAAGGTGAGCGGCGTCGTTTCGTGATTCCTGTGAGAGTAGAGAGGTTTCTTTTTGTGCGGAATTTGGGAGGGGTGGAGTGGGTTGGGCTATATATACAGGGATTAGGGCTTGATTGGTGGCAATGAAAGTGATTAATGTGGGGAATTGTGAGATGTTGTCAAGTGATTTGAATCATCTTAACTTTGTCTTATGTGATTTAAGTTGATGTCCGATGATTGTGCACGTGTTCCCAAATTTGTGGTTTAATATGGGAGATGTTCACGAAGATATTAAATTATGAAATTATTACAAGGTGTCGAATAATAAATGAGGTATAGTTTGTTTTTTTGTTATTGATTGGTTAAACCTCGTCTTAATATGTGATTTTCGGATTAATGTTTGCGTTATATGTGGTTTGATGCATAACGAATATGTAGTCAACACTGAATCTTTGGTTAAAGTTGATCTTGTTATATGGAATTTGGATTAGGGGATATATTTATCGAAATTTTCATAGCAATAATAATCGTATAAAATCCCCACAATCTTTCGTTCTCGTTTGCAATAGTAGACGCCACATAATTGACTTCGTACGTAGTTCGTGATTCAATGTGATTACGTCCATTAATTCGTGATTCAATGTGATTTATGTCCAATATTTTAGGGTCAGTGGTAAGTAGACAACATGGTTATTGTTTCATGTTTTATTTGGTTGCACTGATGGAAATTAGTATCATTGTGCTTTTATCTTTTGGGGAAAATAGGGGATTGGGAAATTGGCCAATTGACATGGGCCTATACCAGGGAAGCCACGAATCGTGTTCGTGCTGGAATATCACGACTTGGGCCAACCAAATCCAGTTTATCAGCCACATATTAGAGGTTGGATAGAAAAATGCTTAATGTGTAAACCTTTATTATCTTTAGTATGCAAATCGGAAACTAATTTTGGATAGATTTAATTCGTCAAAATCTTTAAATTAAATGACTTTCACAAATTTTAGGGTTAGGATAATTTATCTTGATCCATAAAATTACTTTTGAATCGACAAAAATTTCCTTCAGATTCTGATTTCTCTCTCCTAACCCTTCAACTTAAACATAGTTTTGTGAAAGAGAAAAATTAATTGGATTGGGTAAAGAGAGGATCAATATTCAACTTAAATAGGCAACATAATTACTTCCTCCTATTTCCAGGTTCAATCAACGTGAATAAATGGTAGTTATCCCTTGATCAATTATTAGGGATAAGATATTATTGGATAATATCTCTTGTTGACTAATATGATTTTGACACCTCATCATATATTAAACTGATGGTCACTTTGGCCACAATGAAAGGAATATTCTAACATTCTCTCCGACCCATGTGATCCTACATAAAGATTTAATAGCATACTTAACGCGCAAGCTTGGTCTAAATCCATTCTTATATTGATCACATCATAAGTCATGATCAAACATAGATCTCATAAGGGATCGTGACGGTCAAATATCATTTGTTCGACATCATTCCTTCCACGTATCATAATACAAGTCTATACTTAACATGAAAATAAGTAGAGATAACATAAGGATTCAACGATACTGTTTCCATTTCAAAAACCAATCCTGTTAAAAATTACATAAGGCATTCATGTATACATTAAACATCATGAAACAGAATTTTCATAAATATCAGGAAACAATGCATAAGTGATATCAAAGTGTCATTACATCAAGAACATAATACATCATCAATAAGGATTCTTCATAATTCTCATTCGTTCGACATGATCAGTAAATGCCTTAGGAGGTAAATCTTTCGTTAACAGATCCACAACCATAAGACTGGTGCTAATATGTTCTATAGACACATTTTGTTTCTGAACTTCTTCTTTAATGGCAAGATACTTCAGTTCCAAATGTTTGGCACCTATTGGAATACTTGTCATTCTTGGAGAGAAAAACAACTACAACTCATTATCACAATAAATTTTTAGTGGCTTGGCAATGCTGTCGATAATTCCAAGTTCTGAAATAAGGTTCCGTAATGACTAGGCATGCGCAGTAGATTCAAAGCATGTTGTAACGTCCGGCCAAATCCTTGTTACGGGTCGTCACCAAGAACCGCTCGTCACGCTGACAACTGGCCCCATAGACCAACACTAGTCCTTTCCCTACGCTTTGGCCTCACTCGCGTACGTCCTGAGAAACTTCCCAGGAGGTCACCCATCCCAACATTACTCCATGTTAAGTACGCTTAACTGCGAAGTTCTAAAGTGATGGGCTATCAAAAAAAAAGGTGCATCTTATTAGTATAGATAGTACTATCAAACCATTTAAATATTTCCTTGGGATATTACACATGCCATGAATTCAGCTTTCATAGTAGGCATAGAAATTACAGCCTGTTTCGCACTGTTTCATGATATTGCTCCTCCAGCCAAAAGAAGCAAATATCTGTAACGTCCCGAAATCCGGAGTGCCCGGCACGTGACGTTATGCCGTCATAGACCCGGTCCATGACAAGGCTTAACAAACCAAAC
>JAOVYX010020809.1:0-16547 GCA_035668315.1 Drosera spatulata | reverse complement strand
CAGTGCAGTGCAAAAGCTATTGGCTCGGGTTCTGAAGGAGCAGATAGTTCGTTGCAGGAGCAGTATAACAAGGTTCTCAGCTTGTTCTGACCTGGGTAGACTGTTATTTCAAAATAATATATATATATTCGGGTTAGTATTTGTGTTGTAAAAGGTAGCTAACTACATACTGCGAAGCAATCTCCACAACTCATTTTTTGTAAAATCAAAAAAGGAAATAACTTTTAAAACTGGACCCACCATTGGTGATGGAAATTACTCTGTAGCACACGTAGTTGACTTTTTTTTACAGCACAAACACTTTATTGATATACATATATCAAATAACTATTATGCTCAGACCTCCTCTCGGAGGTCAGGAGTCAAAATCTATCTGAGTGTTTGTGCTGCCTGCAAGTGTGACCCTTTTTGTTGACCGGTTTGGTGCCGGCTTATATAGTTCTTCTGTTTTGGGGTTATTGGGTGTGATTTAGTTTCCCTGGTTTCCCTCGAAAACCAATTTTTTTAAGAGAATAATGATAGTGCTCCTTTATCCAAGGTTTGATGAACTGGAATGGATATGAACTCGACCATGAGCCCATACTATTTGATTTGGCGATTCTTCCAGTTTTGCTGGAGAACCAGCTGCATCTCTTTTTTCTCTTTAGAAAGAATTGGACAGATGTGAAAATATTGGGTAAATAAACCAGACTACCCTAGGTGCAGCTGAGTCTCTGCGTTGTTCTTTGATTCAGTCCCAATTTTGGCTAGTTGTGGCTCTGATTCTCTCCTCTTCTTGTTTTCATGTTATCTCGGGTTCAAAAACCTGCCATACCTACTCTCTTTGCAACTAACTAAACAAATAGTCAATTTGGAAAATGGTGTCCTTGTCAGAGAGCTGAAAACAAATACAAATAGTGAACAAATAGTCAATTTGGAAAATGGTGTCCTTGTCCTTGTCCGATCTTTGTGATAGTAAAACAATTATGGAGCTCTCCGTTTTTATCTTTTTCTCTTGTGTTGCCTGACTATCTTCATTCTCATCTTCAGGGCTTGACTCTGCCAGAAGCTGAAACAATAGCTCTTTCCATCTTAAAGCAAGTCATGGAGGAGAAGGTAATATTGCTTTGCTTATGAAAACTGCGCCAAAGGCGGCTTTGTTTCATGGAAGAAATGTATTCTGCGGTCTCACCAAATAGGGTGATAACTTTGCCGTCAAACCATGACCAATACACCCCTAACATGAGTGTACAACTAAGCGGTCTCTTATATCATCTCATCGTCCTTGACTGGGTATGTTCTTTCTTGTACAGGTTACACCAAATAATGTTGATATTGCTAAAGTCGCGCCAACTTACCATTTGTATACACCAGCCGAAGTGGAGGCTGTGATAAGCCGCCTATGAGAAAACTAGCGATCACTGCATTGCCAGCGACATTATGATTCAGCTTGTCTCTCATGCATCTTATTGTCTATCAAACTCGATCATCTTCTTGTATGTTGGATAGCTGTAGACTGACTTTAAGGGTCGAGCATTTTTTGCTATTCAGATATTATCGTATTTCCGGCATGGCTGTTGTAGTAATTGTTATTGCGTGAGATATAATGATGCTAGCTTTCTTCAGAATGGACGCGATGTGTTGTGTTGAATGACGTCTTTTCTTCGTGGAGATCTTGAAATTGACATCATGTTGTTTCCTGGTGTATATGAAGCAAAAGCTTTTCTGGTTTCATGGAGTATAAATTATGTACGAGGAAAAGGAGCTTCAGTCAGCCATCTTGAAAAACAAAATAGGGTGTATTGAGGTTGATTTTAAATCAGTCTATATGTTGATTTTGACACCAGGTATAGGTCATATCTTTCAAGCACGGGCCGTGCCATCAGAAGTGCGGATCATGTCTGGTGTTAAAACCAATCCTCTTTTTTTTTTTATAATAAAGAAAATCGATATTTTCAAGACAGGGTTTGATGATGCCTAGATCCAGAGAGAAATAATTTATCCAAAAATTTTTGTGAGTGTAGTGATGTTGATAATATAAACCTATCTAGGTTTGGGATTTTTATTTCGTCCCTAATCGGCCACAAATCCGGATAAAATGGTGAGAGTTGTGTATTAGGTAGCCGACAGGCAACACATAAAAAATTCAGTTGGATCTCTCAACATGAATATGACGACTTATGAAAATTTCCTTGGGGCATACCTCAACAACGACGCGTTGCACGGCGTAAGTGTTTTGAAAAATGAGTAAAGGCCGTTACATCTACGTTCGGATGTAGTGAAAAATGAGCAACGGTTCCACCATCACGGACGGATGCGATTAAAGAAGTTAATCCAGAAAAATAGAGTTTGTTTAGTTAGTTGGAACATTGGGACCTTGAATGGAAAACTTTTAGAGGTAGTAGACGCAATGGTTAAAATGGGGATTCATATCGCTTACTTACAGAAATGAAATGGACCGAAAATAAGGCTAAGTTTATTCAAAATACGGGATTCAAGCTATGGTATTGTGGTCAAAGTCGGACTAGGAATGGAGTTGATATAATTATGCGTAAAGAGTTGATAGAAAATGTGGTTAATATCAAGCGTTGGAGAGATAGGAGGATTTCTATTAAGGTATTGATTGGAAAGGAAATGATTAATGTGGTAAGTGCTTATGCCCCGTAAGTAGGTCTTGGAAAAAATGTTAAGGTTCAGTTTTGGGAAGACATGGATGAAGTAGTGCAGTCGATTTCTGAGAGGAAAAAAGTCTTTATTGATGGGGATTTAAATGGACATGTCGGTGAGGAGAATGATAGTGACTCAGAGGTTCACGGAGGATTTGGTTTTGGTGAGAAAAATATAAAAGGGAGAAGTATATTTGATTTTTCTGTGACATATGACTTTATGGTTGCGAATATCTTTTTAAAAAAACGTGAAGAGCATTTGATAGGTTTGGAAAAATAAATAGAAAAATTCCATTGTGTTGTGAAAAATTTGGAAACTTAATCATGTTTCAAGAAAGAAGTTGCATTTGCGGATTTCAATGTCATGCCGTTTGAATTAAAATGATATAGTAATTTATAGGGAGAATTCTTCAAAGATAACTCTATAAAGAATTAATGACATAGAAATATCTCATCTTATTTTTTTCCCATTAGATTTACACTAATGATTTCCATTTTAAAAGATTTACACATCATATTTATTTTCCTAAAAAAAATTCAATTTCAAATCGAAATCTACGTCCTAATCGGAAACAATTGTCGGCCTCGCTCACATACAACAATCATGAAACCACGTACTGCACGGTTGTGCACGTCGTCAAACTTAGTCGGACTGACAACAAGAACGACGACGAACTGATGACGACGAGAACCAACGACGACGACGAGGATGGCTGATGACGATAACGAGGACGGACTAACGACGACATCGAACTTGCTTTGATGATGGCGACGATGATTATGATGAACTAATGACGACGACGAATTGAAGACGACGACGACGAACAAATGACAATGAACTGACGATAATTAAACAAGTAAAAATTAAACACTGCTTTGGAACCTGAGCAGCAAACAACAAAAATTAAACAAGAGTATGCAATCAATAAACGAACTCAAATCACACGTTTAACATATTTTTCACCGAGAGATAAACTAGCATCACTGCTGATTCCCGCGTACTGATCTCGCAGAAAAGGTACTAGCAAAGTTAGCAAACATTGCCTCGGGACCTGAGCAGAACCAGAAAAAAGGATTCTTAGAGAAAAAAGGATTCTTAGAGAATCTTAAGTGTTCAAAACTAAGATATGATGAGATGACACACATCTAATTTTAACAATATTAAGTATATCATGTTGATTCAGCATACTGAAGAACAGTTAAGTGTTTAACTATAACTAGGATCTTGTGAATAGGATTAGGCAAGATACCAGGGGGAAGATTATATAGAGTTGGGATAAAACGTAATGCAACTAATGTAATCTTTTAAAAAAGAGAAATACAGATTGAATTTCAAAAGAAAAAGAAAAATATCATAAATGGGGGGTTTCGGTGGCAAGAAAAAAAAAATGTAAGATACATATTTTTTTTGTTAGGTGGTATTTTTGGATAAGTTTTCTTAATTTATATTGTGTGTCAAATTTTTGGTTTTTTTTAATCAGATAATCACTACTTTTTCATAGGGATATTGAGATTCAATTATAAATAAAATAAAATAAATTGGGCAAAATACCCAATGAAACTTTCATAAGATGTAATGTCGCGGAAAGAGATGAATTAGTATTTTGGGACATCAATTTTCTGCACATGTGACTTCATTGTTTTAACTAGATCTTTACCTGTGATTAATCAAATCCAATTAATATACACACACGCACAATAGATGGCGCATATACATTACAAAAAGGACTATGAATTTATGGTCATAGATAATTTTATATGTGATTAAATCATTGTATCTTTAAATTAATGATTAAGATTCAAAGTTCAGTTTTATATTAAATTAAGAGCATGAAATTTGATTTTTAATCTTAACCATTCATCTAAAGATTCAATATTATAATCACACATAACAGCATATGTGGCTAGTCATTAATTTTTTTCCCCCGACAAAAACTAGACTATAATTTTTATTTTATTGTATTTTATTTGATAAGTGACTATAACTTTTTTAGTTAGTTTTCTTCCCTGCTATTGTGGTCCATTAAAATTATAACATTGCATAATAACTGCATCATTAACATCTATTTTGAGGAACATTGTTGTTCGTCTTAACAATACAATAATATTATCCCATTTATCCAGTATTGACGAACACAACTTAAAAAATTATTAGTGTTTCACGATAATTTTATATAAATTAAACGACGTTTGATCGTCTTGTTAACAATTCGTATTACAACAAATTTTATGATCCACATGTACAAAGGTTACAAATTTAATGAGACAGAGGGAGTATAATAAATATAGTATCAAAAGTGACTGAACTAAAAATACACCTTTTTTTTTTTTTTTTTTTGAAAAATGGAAAGACAAACCGTTAAAATTATTCTTTCCATTTGTTAATTTGGTACTATCAACACCATGATAAACAATCAATTCCAAACGGTTGGACTTCTCCTTCCCCTCTCCATCTGCAGCCATTTTTTCTCCATTAAACAGAAACATCAAGCAATCTCCTCTCTCATCCCAAAATGGAAACTCTCATTCACTTCAGTCATTCATCCCAGGGACGGAGCTACATGCAGTCAAGCATATGCAGTCCGCCTACACTTGATTTCTACAAAAAGTGCTGAATATTAATTTAGTGTGAATTGCCTGCACTTGTTTTATGTAAAAAAATACCTTTTATTCTTTTGTTTGGGATTTTTTTTTACAAAAAATTAATCAAATATATAATTTTGGAAAATTAATTTCAAAAACATCAATGTGTAATTTTAATTCCCAAAACATGCCATTTCAACATTTCTCTTTCCTCCTCCCATAATCTCATTTTCCTCCACCAAATCCACCTTCGTCTTTACCCACCATCACCGCGACATCATCTTCACCATCACAATCTCTCCTCGATCTCCTTGCATGATCTCTCCATCTTCGCTGCAGACGACAGATCCAAGTTGAAAGAGCTCTTCGGTGTTTTTGGAGAAAGTCAATTCAACAGTGACTCTGATAACATCAGTTGATGATTACGAAGGTCGACTGATGATTTTAGAGTTGTTGATTCAAGTGATTTCTTCTAAAACAATGCTTTTGGTATTGTTGGTGTTTCGTCGTGGATGAAACTGTATTTGAGAATTTTTGATACTTTTGAAGATGATGTTGATGCTTTTTGTAATATTTTTTGTTTGCTTATGATCGACCAATTCATGGAAATGGTTAATAGAGTTTGTAGATTTATATGCGAAATATGGACGGTGAGGGATACAAGGAAGGTGTTCGACGAAATGTCTGAAAGGAACAATGTTGATCAAATGTTAAACGATTTTACTGTAAAGGTTTTATATTATGGATTTTATCCTATAAGATAGACAAGTATGAATCCATGATGATTGCAAAAATACTCACTTTTTATTTATGTTAAACGTTTCGTTTGTCATGCTATAATTCTTTATTTTATGTTTTCAGTTTAATTTTATGTTTTCATGATTTCATTGTAGATTTGATCGAGAGAAGCGGTTTTTGATGGATCGTGTAAATGGATGAAAAAGACTTGAAGATGATCGTGATGAAGTATGATGATTTAATGATCATTGATATATGATCATTCTGATGATTTCTTGAGATGATCGTGTGCATTAGACGATGGCATTGATGCTCAAAGACGTTTGGAGCTGTTTTGGAGCTAAACCGATGTGTTTGAAGCTATTTTGAGTATGGATAAATCATACAAGTTAACGGCGCATAGATGATGATTCGAGGCCATTTTGAAGGTGAAAATGATGTCATTTGAAGTCTTTTATAATGATATAAGAGCTATGTTGAGTTCATATGCATGTTTTGATGATGACATTGATTGAACAAATTAATGTTGAATATAGGTTGTTAGAAAAACACATGAAGATCCGAGACTTCCTCGTTGGTATCAGAACTGAGATAGGTGTAAGTAAGGCCCAAGCTTTCCCCAATTTCCATATATTTATGTCATAAACATGAAAAGTTCCTGTTTGGTGATTATGCTAAGTTTGTTAAGTCCTCATTGAGTATTCTGAATATCTTATATATGGACTGACAATATATTGAGCAAAATTCAAATATTTTACTATAAAAATCGATATTGGATTATTTTGTAGATATGCAAAGTTTTGGAGGCTTAAGTACGGAAAGAAGATCAGATTACTGTCCAAACGAAGATAGAGATCAAACTTGTTGATTCCTGGAGTTCAATAAAAAAGAGATCATAAACAGGGTGCAAAGAGAATCGATCGTCGACACAACCTTGCCATCATATTGCAATCGAAGAACAAAGAGCCAACTTGCTATCCGTAGAACTTCAATCTCCACAAACAGCCACAAGCCTAAGACGACGATACTTTTGTGTTTTGGAGCTGGCACACAAAAACTAACACAAGTTGCTACTGTTGACTGACTGGAGGGTTGATCAAGAAGACTTTCTTGGTTTAAGGTGATGCCTTGTTAAAGATAAGGATTCTAAGTTACAAGAAGTAAAATCCAGAGGACTAAGGACCAGAGAAGTATGAGGTATTGTTATAGGGGATTGAAGCTGAGCGTACAAGAGTTCTATCAGAGAGGATAGGAACTAGAGGTGCTAAGGCTTAATCCGGGGTAGAACAGGGTGTACTTTGGGTGACGTGTGGGGGATCGATACAAGTTGTAATTGGTATTGTCTATGTTACCTGGGTGTTGGTGATATAGGGGTTCTCTGACACTAATCTGGAGGATTGGTGAAGGAGAGGGAGAACGGTGTGTACTTATGAAGAAGATCATAGTGCAAAGTTCTCAAAAATCCTATCGGATACTGGATGTAAATCATCTCTTGTTCCATAATTTTGGGTAAGAGACGAACCAGTATAAACACTGAGCACACTCTCTCTTTACTTTTTGAGGAAAAAAGCAGAACACCCCAAAGTATCTTTGATGCAAAAAAACTGTTAAAAAATAAGTTTTGTCAAATTGAAAAGTACTAAAGCAAGTCTTTTTTCTTTGAAGGAAAAAAAGGCATTTTTTCCTTTTGTCTCATCACACACAGCCTAAAAAAATATTAGTCACAATATTCTCATATCCTCTCACTTTACCTTCTTCAACACCCTCTCCTCCCTCCCTCTCTACCTACAACACCCTTTTCCTTCCCTTACTCCTATAATCCTCATCAATGGTATATAAACATTATACGATCCCCACATATGTCGCAACTCGACCATCTCCTCTCTAATCCCCTATCAATCAGCCATCATCATAATCGACCACAAAGAGTTACCATAATCTTGGTTGGTTAGTTAACTAGGTTGTTATGGCAGAGGATCAGTACAACCAAGGAGGTTCATCATCAGGAGGAGGGTGGTGGGATTCTTCTAGGGCCCGCTTTGAGACCGCCGCCTCCTCGAGTACTGCCCCTTCCTCCTTGGGGCTAACCGTGGCGGGTGGTGGTGGTGGAAGCTATGGATCATGGTTAACGGAGACAGTTGATATAGGGATGAGGTCGGTGAGCATCAACTCTCCTGCCTCGGAGGGCGCTAGTGGCGCCACCACGGCCGCTGCCATGTTGGTTGATCCTAACCTCCAAATCATGGGCCTTGCTCTTGCCTCTCCTAACTTGGATTGGAATCACTCGTTGATGTAAGTATAACCATTAGAGATGATATATGTACAACATATTTTTTCGGTTCTGATATAATTCCTACGTATTAAAGACATCCGTAACTATCTAATTTTTGTGTTAAATTAGAGCTGAACTTTGGATTTTGTTAAAAGAAGAACAACTTTTTTTTTTTTTTAATTGGTATACAAGAACTATTGATATTGTGAGTGGTAGAGTGACTTTGCAGTCTTTGCTAATGTTACTTACGAATTGGTAGGAGAAATGAGAAAGCGGTTGAGGAGAGCAGTTTTCGTTCTATGTTGCAAGAAGGAATGGGAAGCACGCCTTCGAACTTTAACAACGAGGCCTCCGCGTCTGGAGGGATGTTTGGGTCACAGGTTCATCACCAGTGGAGAACAACAGAGAAACTGTATCATGAAGGATCTTCCGAGTTTAAGCAAATAAATCATATGGAAAGCGGTCATTTCAATCCATTAGACTCATCCTCGCTCTACTCAAGCCCCGCCAGCATTCTTCAGGGACTAATGATCCCCGATCAACAACAACCACAACCACAACAACAACAACAACAACAATCATCGTCTGCTTTCGAGAGCCGCCAAATCGAGTATGGTTATGGCCATCAACAACATCCGAGCTATGGATTAGCTGCTCCTAATGATAGTAGTTTGGTACCTTCATGGATTAAGACACCACAATTTATCACAACTGCTTCCTCGGCGCCTAAGCAAGTGTCTGCACAACAACATGCTCCGCTACAGTTCACGAACAATGCTCCATATTGGAATGCATCGGCGGCTGCAATGGGTATGGCAACTGATGTTGGTAGGCCGAGCTTCTTCCCGACCTCGCAGCAATCACACTTGCCCATGACTGTTCCTACGTCATGGGCAAGAGCAAAGGTAAAGTTCCCTTGGAGGATTTTCTTTTATCACTATTTATCAATGAATAAAAGCATACTAGCTTAAGTTTCGCCTGTTCTTTGACTCATATTGAATCCTTATGTATATAGAACTAAGGTTGATTCGTATGCAGCAAATTAAAGAGGGTAATAAAACTCATGGAATATGTGTGAGCTGGTTTTCCACCGTAAGTTATAAAAACGTAACTTATGATTTGGATTTTCCATATGTATCAAAATTAGTTCTTACTTTTATACATTATTGAGCTAAGGTTGTGCTCGATCGTGTTTCGAATTCTCGATTTGGTGTACCATACCTTATGAAATATCTTAATATGATCATGTAAATTCTTCCTACCTATGCCAAGCATGCATGCAATCCATAAAGCAGGAGGAAATTGACATTCATCATATGGAGCTAGACTTTGTTATATGATTTTATGCATGATTTGTGCAGCAAAATGCTATGGAGGCAAGAGGAGAGGCATTGAAGAAAAGTAGCAGTGATCAAGCTACTAATAAGAGGCCAAGGAATGAGGCTTCTTCTACTTTGCCACCATTCAAGGTACAGTCTAGTCTGTCAGAATAGTCAGAATCTTGATTGTATCATCCATTTATACACACAGTTGAAACATTGTTATACGCGATGACTTATTAGAAAAGAAATTAGGGGATTCATGAAAACATTGAAAGATAGATTTATTTGAGATTTGTAATGTTTTGTAAAATGATATCAAAGTATGATGAATTGAATCTCTCTTGCAGGTGAGAAAAGAGAAGATGGGGGACAGAATCACTGCACTCCAACAATTAGTTTCACCTTTTGGAAAGGTAATCCAAAACCCAACAACAAAAATCAAAGTTTATAATCAAAGCTTTCTGATCAAAATTATCAGCTTTTTTTTTCTCTCCCTATTAGCAACTTTAAACAAAGTCTGATACCTCATCATTTTATAAACTTTGCTTTGCATCTTTGATTGATTTATATGGAAACATGGAATCGAATGACATAACGTCGTTGATTTGTAATGTTTTGTGTTTGATTCCAGACCGATACCGCCTCGGTGCTTTCGGAAGCGATCGAGTACATAAAATTCCTCCATCAACAAGTCAATGTAAGTAGCACTTTTGCCTCGCTCCTCTCCATTTGAAACTTTTACCCCGAACTTGATCATCATAGTGTATTTCGATCAGAAAATCTAGGACATTAATATATCACAAATTCATGAATATTATTACTGCTATGTGTCTTAGTATATGTTTGTGTTGCAAAGAAATAGCTAAAAGACAAGAAAAATAATTAAAAATATCAATAATCAAAATCGATTTTCTTTAGTCAATTAGTCAAAGGACCTTTAGTCCCTTTTTTCCATATATATATTTATACATGGAATAACTTTTGTGTTTCAAAAACACCTTTCTCCATACCGTAAAAAAACACCTTTCTCCGTGCTTCAAACTAATCTGTATCATTGAATTTTTGCTTTTTATATATTTTAGATCTTTTTTCTTTTTTTTATTTTGTAATCGAATCGATGATCGAGATTCAAGAAAGGTGTTTTTAGACACCAACATTTTTCCAATATATATACTCCCTCTGTCCTAAAAAGGATGTAACGGATTGACTTGGCACGTGTGTCGATGTAAAGTTTGACACGCGTATAACGACAATCAAACATAGTTTTTTGTAAATTTATCGTTAAACATCAATGGTTTTATAAGTTATATACTTCAACGTAATACATATTGCGGGACGATCAAACGTAATTTGATATGAAATGAGACTTGTATTTATATATATAGAATAATGCAGTATACGTATATGTTGTATTCTTTTCGGGACGGAGGAAGTATTTGTTAGCTTACATATATACCAAGGCGATACGTATAACAAACAACATGTCTATATACATATGGTTTTTTTACATAGATAATTCGATTCTTATTTAATAGCGAACGGAAGACTTTTGTTTATGAATAAATGTGATTTCGTAGATCTTATTCCATCTTTTGTACCCTTGATCATATGATAATAGGTATTGAGCACGCCTTACTTGAAAAGCGGAGCTTCTTTGCAACACCATCAGGTATATATTCTCTTAGTTCTCTTGATTAATGAAATCCTTGGATTTTATTATATGCATTTAAGGTAGTACAAATGAGCTTGGTTGAGGATAAGCTACCATATGAATTGGCTAGGGGCGTCGGGATTAATTTTAATGCAACCAACAAGTTGCAGAATACGATATTTGCTCTTCGTGAATCGCAGTTTGATTTGGTATACTGCAATTTGATAGTGGTGTTCTGATGGTTATATGTTCAGCACACACAATTATCAAACTGTTGTACACAAAGAACAAACCACTGTACACTATAAGCAAAGTACTGTATATAGCAATTTGGTTTATTTCCGTATTAACTATGGGTTAATTATATATTGATCCTTGAAATTGATATTTTTTAATTCATATATTATTGGATTGAGATATGAGTTCAGTTCATGTTTCGTGCAGCTTGTGTTTGAGTTGTTCATTTGTGTTGCCCTTTCGGTCTCTTTTGGTTCTCATAAGTCGTATCAGAGTTGATGGTTTGATTAGGGTACAATCATATGTTAATTTCTCGAGGGTTGACATAAATGTTGAAGTGTTAACTCTTACATAGGAGTATTAACGACTTGTCGTGCAAGACAAAGATGATCAAAATATATACACAGCCGTCTAATTTCGAGTTGCCCAACTTTTCATTTGTTTTGTTTTCCTTTTTCTTTTTTTTCTTTTTTTGCTCATTTTGCTCATTTTCCAACTTTTTATTAATATACAGATTCATATAGCTGTGCAAGAATAAATAGTTATCACCAGTAATGAACAAGCATGCTTGTGCCATGCACTGCTGCAGGGAAAAAAGCGTCTGAAGAAAAGCTGCTCACATATTGCTCGTAGAAAAGCTGTTTGCTTAAACTATGTATATGAACTATAGTCTTTTTCCATCTTTGATGAAATGGTGGCATTAATTTTGGCTTCTAAATAACTTATACTGAGTACGTACTATCGGAATATATACTGGATCCCTGTATACTGTAAATTTGTTACTATTTATTGTATTTCTTTGTGTTTTGAGATTACAGTATTTCTCTGTGCACGATTTTAAACTAGATTATAGTATATAAGATCCAAATTATAGTATTACTGGTTGTTGCTGCACCGAAAACGCGCCCATATATAGGTATATGGTTCTTATCCTAAAACAATTTTCTATTTAGGAACTCCATTTTTTCCTTGGTTCTCACCTTGAATGCCATCTCATGAAAGTACACTTTACGTTATGAAAGCATGTACATATACTTTCTCATAATATGGTTCAAGCTCTTACCACTTTCTTTCCTATTTCCTTGTTTGGTTCATATATTTCTTTCTTTTTTTCTTTTTTCCTTTTTTGTTTGGTAATAATTAGTTCATATATCTATTATATTATGATATTGTCATCTCATAATATATTTGATCAATGCAGAACAATGAGAAAACGAAGGACCAAGATGGACCAAAGCAAGACCTAAGAAGCAGAGGGCTCTGTCTTGTGCCGGTTTCGAGTACCTTCCCAGTAGCTCACGAAACGACTGTTGATTTCTGGACACCGACATTCGGAGGAACCTTCCGATAGTTTATATATGTGACATCAACCACATATCAGTTTGCCTTGAATATATCTCGATCAAATTGTTATGTACGTATATCAAAGCCAAAAGGGCTTTGATATATAGACCAATTTGCTCTGGATATATCAAATTTTGCTTTAGACAGATTAGTCTCATAGCGAACCATTAATAAAGGGTGCGGAAAAGAAATGATTACGAAGTTGATCATGGTTGTCCGAACATTCGACCATGTGAACTGTTTCTGATCATAGGTAATCATGACTATATCGTCGATATTCGATATACGAGTCATTCGCATATGTATAAGGGGAAGGTGTCGATAGGAAAAATCAAGAGGAAGAATCTGATAAAAAGATTTGCAAAGGAACATAAAGAAATGTACTAGCCAGGACAGAAAGACGAAGGGAAAGAAAAAGATAGGTAAAAATATTTGCATATGGGTGGACCATTTGGGCATCTTGTTGAGCAAGGGATAAAATAGAAGTATACATCATCATGAAAGGAGGTTTTGGACCCCTTTGATATGTAACGGGACCAAAACTATGTTGGATTTTGCTTTTGTAATCATATGAAGACATAGTCAGGTTGGTTGCTAGCTACACTAAGTATCGCGAATTGTGTAGGCAACAGAGATTGGTACGTAGTTTTATTAGGTCATTCACAGACAAACTGTCCAATCATTAACGAGATGCATATCGATTATATGTAGAGTGCAATCTATACAGATGAAAATATCTATGTTATTGTTGTTGTATATGAAACGGAATCTAGACTTTGTATGCAGAGCGTGTGAGAGATAGGGCGAAACTATTTGTTGTAGTGACAGTGAAACTATTTGTAATCAATTAATCATGATTGCGAATGATGTTTGTATGTCTTCTGGAACACGTTGGGCCCAGGGCTTGTGTGGCTTTTGAGTAGAAATGGGCCTCTTGCAGCTCTGGTCAGGCCCATGATGGAGGTGGGTCGAATATGTACTTGATCCGTTAATGAAAGGTTTACAGTCTTGCTCTTTTGCTTACGTTAGACAGCTCAACAAACTTAAGTATTACACCGTCAAGATTTTGACAAGAAATAAAATCTGATACAAGGACTCTTATTTTATACATCTAACATCTATTATATATATAATTATATAAAATATTCAGATGATAAATCATTTGGATGACAAACAGTCTCACAAATGACATAACATGACAGGACATTTACGTCGTTTTAAAATTTTTAAAAGATAATCAAGTAATTTCATGTAATTTAAATGAAAAGATTTTTGGTTGCAAGTTGAACAGTAGAAATTAAATGTCAAAGTTTTTTAAAGATCCTCTTAAAAAATTAAATTATATATTTTTTTTATGAGATGAAAATAATCAACCATAACAATAAAAGTAGAACACTTTTTATACAATTACTTTATGAAAAACAATAACAATTATGCCTTATATAGATTATTCATCTAACCATAATGATCACTATATTATGCAAAAACTATTTTATTTTATGATTTGATATTTATGATAGATCTTTAATCTTTTTTAATATCATCAATTCTCACCTAACATTGATTTTGAATATTACATTATAAGCAATGTATAGAAATACTAATATATAGTCTAAAAATTTAGATCAATTCATCTAAAAACGTTGAAATTTTATTTAAAAAAATCAAATTATATTTGGAACATGATATATGATATGAATTGAGTTATGCTAAAAATATAAGATGATCTATAAATTTAAAATCTTTTAAATGACATAAATGTAAATTATATTATTATTTTAGTTAATCTAATGCTATTTTTATCTATTATGATTTTTTACCGTACAACGTACGGGTTAGTAATCTAGTAGATTATAGAAACGAATCACAACGACGAGTTGATGGTAGACAAAAAGGTAAGAGTAAAAATATCCAATATATTCACACTAAAAATGATTGTTGTTTTCAATTGTTCCGAAACAGTTGTTGTTTTCAGTTGTTGTTTATAGTTGGTATCACAAATAATCTTCGTTTTTGCGTTTTGATATAAAATACTCTGGATATTTTGCGTTTTCAACAATAAACTATTGGATTGTATTTGCATAGTATAAACGTGATATCAAAGATTTTACATCCAACCCGAATAGTTTATGACTTGATTCCAAAAAAATTGCGATTTTAAGTAAGCTTTTAATCGGATCAGAAGTATCATGAAGAGTCGATACCTGGCTTCTAGTTACCAACAAGACGTGCAAGATGAGGACACATCCGACTACAATAACCGATCGTAGGACAAACAATAGCACAACATTGATCCCCAAATACTTCATACATGTCAAATGTTTCATAATCTGAATGAAAAATAACACCAAATCTGTCACAAGGATCATTATTGATGTATTGTCTGCTGATCAAGGAATGAAAAAAGATCTGAGAAATCGAGATCATGATGGAGAAGTTGTTCAATTGTTGGAATGAAAAACCACGGCAGATAAGAAGAATTGCTTTAGGCCTCCCCCTTCAGCTTCTTCGCGATGCCCGCTATGTACTTCCCCTGGTGGAAAGCAATAGCCAGTTCAAGCTCGGAAGGCTGCCTCGTGCCATCGCCGGCATAGGTTCCAGCACCATACGCGCTTCCACCCTTTATCTTCTCCATTTCAAACATGCCAGCTCCGAATGTGTATCCAATCGGAACAAAGACCATACCATGATGAGCAAGTTGAGTAATAGCAGTCAACCTGCAAACAAAGCATGAAGGGAGTGAGACTGAGGCTTGGATCATTATCCTTTGATGAGCTATAAAGTTATACAGAGGTGTGCTTTCATCACATGACAATGAGATCAATGGCTCATGACTCAGGATTCCGAAACAAAGAGTGGCCAACAAGTCCAAGCATATAGAAATCGCATCGGTCACATATGGGAGCATTCGTGTGAAAGATTTTTGTATGGGAACTTACGCGGTAGTCTCTTGCCCGCCACCTTGAGAGCCAGTTGAGATGAAGATGCCAGCAGGCTTCCCAGCGAGCTTCTGTGTCCTCCACAGACCTCCGGTCGAGTCCAAGAATGCCTTGAACTGAGCAGCCATCATTCCAAACCTTGTGGGGAAGCCGAAAACAAAGCCATCAGCCTCTCCAAGTTCATCCGGGGTGATGAATGGGACATCACTCTTTGGTGGTGCACCCATCAGAGTTAGCACATTTTCTGGCAATGTCTCCTGGACCTGTTCAACACTTCCACAAGTCCGTCCGGTTCACGATCACCACGAGTATAATTCGTTTCACTAAACCAACCATACCAAAAGCTAACCAGAAATGGCTGATGTTTTATAATTCAGATTGGATTAAACCAGTTAACGAGGGAAATCTCATGAACAAGATCCACATCGTACTCACTTTCCTACTTCTGCTTAAAGTTTGTGTACTCATGACGAAAGCTGCATCAGCTTTGAAACAGAATTCGCATCGACTATTGATAGGACTGGAAAATTTATATTAGATCATATCTAACAACTTAACCTCTGGGAACGGAATTTTGTTGTTGATAAACATGTGTATATCTTCTGTACTCAACCAATAACCCAGCAGCCACGCCATTCGGCTGCAGTTATTTCAATCCATGGTGCAAAAAACTCGTATGTTAGATCCATAACACAAGTTCTATCTAGCTCTTTCAGAAGATTCAAATTGGTAACGTCCAAAATTTCATGAAACGTTGCAATACATAAGCTGTAAAGTTTCTACACCGTATAGAGTGAGATACACTGCATCAACAGT
>JAOVYX010020808.1:0-16550 GCA_035668315.1 Drosera spatulata | reverse complement strand
TACTTTGGATGAGGTCTCAGCTTGCAGACTATGGGCTAACGTTTTCAAAAACAAACATATTTTGTGATAACACGTCTACAATGGCTATTTTTGAAAATCCTGTTTTTCATTCAAGGATCAAGCACATTGATGTCAGATATCATTTCATCAGAGATCATGTGCAAAAGGGTCATATAAAGTTGGAATATATTCCAACAGAAAAGAAAAGTTGCAGACTTTTTACTAAACCCTTAGATGAAAACAAATTTATCATGTTTATAGCAAAGTTGGGCATGAGAGATTTGAATGAGTAAAATAGCCATATGCATTGCTCTACTGCAGGTGTAGGAGCAGACGAGTAGGTTATTTGAAACGGGTTTAATGTTTTCAAAGGATGAAGAAGAGTAATGTCGCTCTACTGCTCTACTCCATGTGTAGATGCAGACGAGCAAATTACTTGAAACGAACTCGGTGATTTTTCTAGTAATATAGACGAGTGACTTTCCTCTACTGCTCTACTACACAAGCTATGCAAACTAGAGACAAGTGCCACTCCACTGCTCCTATTTTCGAAAAGAAACAGTTTCATAATTATCTCCTTTGTTTTTTTTGCAACGGATGGATAAAATGACTGAAACAGTGCAATGATTTTTTTTTACAACGATATTTTCACAGTAAATATAAAAGAAGAGAGAACTGTTTCACAAATCACTTTTCTTTCTGTTTACTCTCTCTCTCTCTCTAAAGCGTTCTGAAAGCAAACCCTAATTTTCTCTGATCTTTCAATCTCTCGAAATTCTCCATCGATACTTTCTGAACATTATGAAAGTTGAATTTCTGAGAAATAATGGCCACCAAACCAACATTCTCCAAGACACTGCCACCTAAATCCCTTGAAGTGGCAGAACCGCATGACTCAAATTTTATCTTGGAGTTCATGAAGAATAGAGGAGATAACAAACGAATTTGCAGACGTATAGACGATAGAAGAATATGGCAGATCATACCTCTAATCAAGACAATAATGTACCAAGTGATCAAGATGATAGAAGTCAGACAACTTTTCTATGATAGAGTCCTCAGCATTAAGGAAGGCTATGCACCACATCAAGCAGATTAATGTGAAGAAGATCGGCAAGCAACCTCTTGCATTTGCCAAGCAAAGAAAGGAAATGAAGACCACAACAATGGCCTCAAATAAGCTTCTGAAGATGATCCTAGTCAAGGCAAAGGAGAAAACATTTTCCAAGCATACAACATAGAAGGTCAACAGGAGGACCGCTCTGCTGCAAGCGATGGGCTGCTCTGTTGCAAGCGGAGGTTCGCTGCAAGCAAATGCAGGCAGAATGAGGCAGGTTCTGTCTGAAGACGAGTCGCATGCTTCAAAGGAGGAGTCTACTTCCAGTCATTAGAGGACTTTCTCAAAGTTAATGCTCTCTTAGGAGACTTAACTAATGATAGATGTTGAGAACGAAGCAGACTAGTAGATAAGCGGGCGAGCAAATGAGTAGAATTAGCAAATCTTCTTTTGTGGATACCAAGACCTAAATAGACGAACAGCTCTAGTAGCTTATTTTGAAGACACAGAAAGGAGTCTACTGAAAGAGCGAGTCTACTACACCAAGAAATCATTTTGAAGACACCAAGAAATCACTTCATAGCCAGAGCGAATCTACTACAAGAATTGAGGAGTCTATTGTAAAAACTCTCATCATCAGCACTGAGCATTGTGGAAGCAACAACAAACGAGCCAGCTACAACAGTCGCAACAGATCAACCTTCAATAACAGCTCTAGTTCCCTAGACGAACATATCTCTCGTTCCATATCCTAACGATGATAATGTACCTGAGATCGTGCAAGTGCGGACTGCTGAAGAAGTGTGGGTAGCGGAAGAAACTCCAAAACAAACAAAGAAATTTTGAGGATGCACTCAAAATTGTCGAGGAACTAAAAAGGAAAGCAAAGAAGCACAGACTGATGCTCTCCTGGAAAAGACTCAGAAGAAGGCAATGCTGCAAGAGTTTGCCAAACAGCATAAACTAAGAAGGAGAAGACCTATACTGAGCAGTGTACCTGAACCAACGCTCACAACAGAAGATGAAGAGCTTGCAGAAGAATGGAAGAAGATGGATGAAGCCTTTGCAGCAAATGCAGAACAAATCCAGAAGGAGACCATATTGCAAAGGACCAGTATGCAGACCACTCAGCAGCAGACAGCCATGCAGACTAGGCTACAGAAGAGGGTAGTTCCTATGCTGTCTCCAACTGCTCCTCTCAAGAAAAGGAAGACTACAAAGAGCAGCAGACCAAAGCTTACTCCATTAGGTCCGAGGCAACTCTTCAGTGTTCATGCTGATGGATCCAAAACACTCGTGGGAGACATCACAGGCATGACGAAAGGAGAAATTGAACAGATGGTTTTACTACAACAACAAGCCGCTCGAACAAAGCAAAGGCAAGCAGAGCCTAACGTACTCTTTAATGGAGTATTGGAGTGGAAGGACTCTACTCTGAAGACAGGTAGACACAGACAAGCTCAACTGCACCAAGTTGAGTTTATTCACTCATAAAAAGTATGATTGGAGCTGAAAAGGATTATTGACAAGCGTGTTAGATTAGCAACACTGGACATCCAGGAATACTTATCCAATCCACAGGTTGGCAAACCACCATCTTCTGGAGGTGGGGATGATGGTGGTGATAAAGACCAAGACGAGGATAGCCATCTTGATAAGCTCATTGACGAAGTAGCCAGGGAAGGAGTCCCTCAGCCAACACAACAAAGTACAGCAAAGCCAACAATGGAAAAAGTGGTATCTGTAATAGAGCAGACCACTAAGACTTAGGAGCAGAGTACCTCAGAACCTGTAGTAGAGGTCAAGGACTTGACTGTTGAAACACCTGCAGACGAGGCAGAATTGCAAACTGCCCTGTCCTCTACATGTGAACTAACAGACCCTGTGGAGCAGACCATCACTGTTCTAACATGTGAAGCAAAAGAGCAGACCACCATAGTTTCAGTAGCAGAGCAGACGAGTACAGCTAAGCTGACAAGTACTACCTCTGTTGACAAGCAACTTAAGCAGACGAGCACTGCTTCTGCAGACGAGCAACTCATTCAACCATCACTCACTCAATTAATGCAAGACATGGAGGAGTTGCAAGTCCAGATACCTGAAGAGACAATAGATTTCCTTGCATAAGAGCTCAAGCTTCCAGAGGTTGACGTGCAGACCGCAGAAGAAAGCTCATCGAAGAGAACACTCCCTCAGTTCACGAATCAACAAGAGGAAGTCTCACCAATCTATATTCAATTCACTCCACAATCATCATTTGGATTACAGCAGATAACGGAAGACCTTTCTTCAGTTAGTTTCCCCCAAGGCCTGCTATATGGAGCAACCTCCACTATTCCCATGACTCCTCAAACAGCCATTAGGAGTCTTAAACTGGGAATGGAAGAAGCCAAGCTATCACAGCACATGAAGACTCCAATGTCAACAAGAACCAGGTTTGTATCCAGGAGAAAGCAGACCGAAAAAACACCAGAAACCTCCCGATCCAGCTTTGATGAGAGGCTGCATCAACTGGATCAGAATCTCGATGAAGTCAAACAATGGATCAAGGATGCTTTACTTGATTTCGTCGAAGTACTCCATCCTCTTATAGACGATCTTGTAGCAAAGAGGACTAGGATGGAGAAAAACTTTGATTCTTTCTTTGAATTGCTTCAAGGGCTCTCAAAGGCATTGTCAACACAAGCTCAAAAGGTCACTGGCATCAGTCTACGACATTACGTCAAGACAACCTCAAACAACATTGACAATCGTTTGGACACTGCTCACGCTTTCAAATTAAGAAAGTTGTAGACAACCATTCAGGAGACGCATAGTCAACTACAGATACACCTCCTCAACAACGAAAGCGACTTAGCATCCCGGAGTCCAAAGTGGATGCAACCATCAAAAGAGCCACTGCTGCACAGAACAGCATGGCCTCAGAACTGAAGGCCTTAAAGGAAGTTGTCAAAGAACTCTCCAATGATCTAAATGCAAAAAAAAAGGGGGAGAAAAGTGCAGCTGAGGAGACTGCAGCAAACGGTACAGAAGAAAGGAAGGGTGAATCAAGGTCTCACGGGGAGATACAATCACCAAGGCATGCAGTAGAAGAAGCATCTGCAGCAGATTGAACAAGAACTACATTAGAGAGATGAGGCAGCAGAAGTGCGGTAGAACAGCATAGGAGTCCCTCAAAGAAGCAGAGGAGGAAACCAAAGCACAAACGACCAAAGGTTCTGCAACAGGATTATCCTTCCAAAAGAGGACGAAGGGATTAATCCTTAGGAAAATGTAAGTCCTCTTATGTTTCTAACATTTTGTTTCTTGAAAAGATTTGTTGAAAAGTGATCTTGCTGTTAGAATTTCTTAGGAGTCTTGTTTGCATCAATTTATGGGGAGATTGATAGGAATGTGCAATCCCTCCGTTTGTATTGAAATTGATGAACAAAAATTAAGAAGAAATTATGTATATAATAGATTCTTAGGCTGTCATAGTTAACTAGGTAGTTGCAGACTAGGGCCAGAGGTAATGCAGCAGAGGCATGTAGACGAGGGCTATGTAGACTACAGGGGGTTACAAAATTACATGTCAAAGATCAGATGCATACAGCAGAAAATGTGTCTCAGAGTTCTCATGATCTAGGACCATTACGTTGTTCAAGGCCAGTTCCAACAGCAAAGTGAAGTGAGTTATATCGTAGTTCAAATATGCAAGTTGAATTGCAGAAGACTGAGAGTAGTGCCGCGTACAGACGAGGCTACACTAGTAGGCTGAGCAGATGAGGTTTGGAAGTTATTGAGTGGGAGCTAAGTTGCAGCAGACTGGCTGCAGTACTTGGTGCAAGTGAAGTTGCAGAAAGACTGGATATGAAGACTGTGAAGTAGAGTGCATGCAGCCGAGGGTGCAGCAGAGGCTGCAGTAGACCTGGTGTATAAGAATTAGTACGTATAAGAATCAAGCAACTAAGAAGAAGGACTCCAAGGATGCTTGCTTCAAGGGTGGCAAGATTGGTCATTTCATTGCAGACTGTCCACGATCTAAGGACAGAAAAAAGATCTTTTCCCAAAGGTGAAAGAAGTACTCAACAGAGAACAAAGCTGATAAGGCTAACAAGAGAAAAAAGTCAAAGGCAATGATAGTACACATAACCTGGAGCGACACTGAGTTATAAGATTCAAAATCTGATGATGAACTAGTCTGTCTAATATCTAAGAAGGAATTCGACATAAACGAGGTATACAACTTCTCTGATCCCTCTGTCACTAGTAGAGGAATTCCTTTACTGCACAGTCTTTGCAGATGGATCAACCTTTAAAGGTTGTGCAGTAGAGACCTTACTAGTCTGCATTCTGGTTGCATACGACTCACCCTTCTGCAAGACTTTTGCAGGGATATCCTTTGTCCCTTTGATGCTGGCTACATACGAGTTTGACTCATGTGAGTGAACCTTTTCACTAAGCCAACTCTTGTATCCAAACCCATACCTATCCCATGGATATTGTCCTGTGATCAGTGCTTTTCGCAGATCCAGAGACTTACCATTCCATGTATCAACTTGGGCTTGGAGCTCAGCATTTTTCTTGGTGAGTTTGTCCACCATCTCAGTGAGAAGCTTAACCTTCTCCTCTGATTCATTGAGTTTGTTGTCTACCACAATTAACTGACTTTGTAGGTCATTAATTTCGTGATAGGCAAGATTGTAATTCTCTTTGAGATTTACAATCAACTCAATGTTTTCTTTATCCTCTCTTGAGAGAGCAATAAAGCTTTCTGAGGTCTCTTGAAGAGCCTTTTTTTAGTTCCTCAGGTGAGGCATCAGAGTCAAAGAGATCAAATACCTTCTCACTGTCATCAGACTTGGTCATGAGGCACAGTTGAGCATTGGAGATCGTTTTTTCATCATCTAAATCTGTGTCACTCCAAGTCTTTGTAGCATAGGTTCCATCACTGTCTTCTCCTTTTTGTTAAAGATTCCATTTGGATCCTTCTTCTTCTTGTGTACAGACGACTCCTGTGGCGGTAGTCTGCACTGTGCAGCAAAATGCCTTGGTTTGGCACAATTGTAATAGACATCTCTGCTACTTCCTTTGTTTTGCTGGCACTTAGTTCCTTCAGATTTTTCCTCTTGAAGAGCTTTCTGAATTTTCTTCCCATGAGTGCAAGCTCTTCAGTCATGCTTTCATGGCTTGTAGAGGAGGTGCTGCAATTCTTCTCGTCTGCCATGGACTTTAGGATCTTCTCCCGTTCTTTGAATGCCAATGTTTTCTTTTTGGCTTCATCAATCTACCTCTTCTATTCCACCTCCAGATTGTAGGAATGTAGTACGCAATAGAGTCGTGCCAATGACATCTTGACAAGGTTTCTCGATTATCTGATGGCGGTTGTCTTGGTCCCCCAGGCCTCACTGAGAGATCTCATAAACTTAAGGTTCACCTCCTTGTTATTGAAGGTTTTGCCTAAAGTTTTGAGATTGTTGATGAGAACATTGAATCTTTCATAAAAGCTTGTAAGATTCTCATCAGCTCTCATAGGGACCCAGTCATACTGCTGCATGAGGACATCCTTCTTGTTTTCTCCGATTTCGTTCTTGCCCTCATTCCTCAGCAGTAGAGCCTCCTATGCCTCCTTTGTTGTGGTGGTGTGTACAATAATTTCAAACATATCATCATTAATAGCCTTGTAGATCTAATTTTTGACTCTTCTATCCACCACTACTAGATCCCAGTCGTCTCTTGTCCATAGAGACTTAGGCTTGTCAACTTCTTGGGTCGAATGTATTGGATCTGGCATCTTTGGAACATGAGACCCATCTGTGATAATGTCAATCATCCTTTCATCAATTGAGTCCAGATGAGCCAGCATTCTAAGTTTCCAATGGTTGAACTTGTCAAAGGAGCAGGAAGGTGACTCTCCACTGTTTGGACACAATAATAAACTGTTAGTAACTTCTTTCCAGACTAATTGATAGTCTGGAAAGATAGGTTCCGATACCAATTGAAGGTCCTAGAAATAACCTAGAGGGGGCGTGAATAGGTTATCTCAAAATTTTTATCAGGCAGTACAACAAAGATATTGGCTAGTCTACACTACCTGAGTCTGCTGCAGTTAGCGAAAGTTCTGCAATTGAGACTTTAGCTTTGAAAAGCTTGTCTCTTTGGACCTTTTGAGATCTAGCTAACAGTTTAGAAATGAAGAACAATGCAGAAATATAAACGACACAGGATTTATATTGGTTCAGACACCTGATACCAACAAGTAACTGGAGATTAGTCCAGTCTTCCCTTGGTGACCAGTGTAGTCAAGCCAAGAGGAGGTTTACTATCTTCTTGTTTGTGACTTACAAGAAAATCCCTTTACAACAAGACTCTTCTTGCTAAAGGATGAAGAACCTAGATCTTGCAGTGCTCTGCTGCAGTTCACTTGCAGACTAGTGAACCTTCTTTAGAAATCCTGAATCTTCAATTCAGATCGTGCACGGCGAGTCTCTATGGCTTTTCTTTATTTGAAAGCTCTCAAATGATGTTCAAAGATTTCTCAAACTCGTCAACCTTGCTCTTGTGTACTATGTCTTCCTTCTTATAGGCTCAGACAACCAGAACCCATGACTGTACGACATGATAGTGACAGCTTCGCCCTCTACTGCAGTAGATTGACCTGGTTTCACCTTTCTGATCCTGTACACATCACCATTGCTTCAGCTTCTCGTTTTTTACCCCTTCCTTGTTCCTTTCGATTCCAGCACAACTTATATAGCACCCAGACTCATGCACCAGGTCTACTGCATACCTCTGTTTCAAAGCCTCTGTTGCACTCTTGGCTGCATGAGCTCTGCTGCACAATCTTCATATCCATCCTTTCTGCAACTTCACTTGCACCAAGTACTGCAGCGAGTCTGCTGCAACTCAGCTCCCACTCAACAGCTTTCAGACCTCATCTGTTCAGCCTGCTAGTGTAGCCTCGTCTGCACCCAGCACTGCACTCAGTCTTCTGTAATTCAGTTTGCATACTTGCATTGTGATATGGCTTACTTCACTTTGCTCCTGAAACTGGCCTTGAACAACGGAATGGTCCTAGATCATGAGAACTCTGAGACACTTTTACTGCCGTATGCATCGGATCTTTGGCATGTAATTTTGTAGCCCTCGGTTGTCTGCATAGCCCTAATCTGCATGCCTCTACTGCACGACCTCTTGCCCTAGTCTACAACTACCTAGCTAACTATTACAGCCTAAGCATCTATTACATACATAATTTTTTCTTAGGTTTTGTTCATCAATTTTTATACAAACGGAGGGATTACACTTTCCTATCAGAAAACATAAGTTTATCGTGAATAGTAATCAATGATGACAAAGATATACTTTTTTTTACCAAAGCTCAGAGTATCAATGGGACCACACAGATCCATATGAAGAAGTTAGCTAATTTGATCATTTTTTGCCCTTGAGACTAAACTTGCTCTGCTACCATAGGGCAAGTCTTACAAACCTTACCCTTCTCATAGGATATTGATTGTAATACCTTTACCAGATCCTTAGAAGATAGTCTGGCCATATACTTGAAATTAAGGTGTCAGACGTTTGTGCCAGAGCCACTTTGCGTCTCTAGAGTGTTTGCTCATAAAGCATGAGTCAATCTACATAGGATAATTAAAATCGACTGCATAGACGTCTCCTACTCTTATCCCTATAAGCTTAACAACATTGTTAGATGTTACTTTCACTAGGCATAGATTATTGCGAATTCAACCGAATGTCCATTGTCACAAAGTAGACTAATTCATAGCAGATTATGTTGTAATCCTTGAACATATGCAACATTACTGAAGGTGGCAGTACCTGTACCGAGGGTGCCGTAACCTCTAGTCTTACCAATACTACTATCGCCAAACACAACTCATGGCCCATTCCGGCTTTTGTAATCAGATGGTAATATTTTTGTCACTAGTCATGTACCAGATCTGAGGTAGATGCCCCTGTAAGATAAACATTCATTTCACATATGGTGGTCCCCATTCACCTTGGTTTCAGGAGGTTAGTTAAAATACTCTTAGGTTCCTATACCCATTTCCTTTTCAGGGTTGGATAGGTCCAGCAAGTATCAGCAGTATGACCAGACTTATAACAGAAATAACATCTAGTAAAAATAACTGGTATGGTAGGCTTTGAAGCCTTTTATTGAGTCTGATCATGCCTGCCTCTCAGACTAGGCATTATAGCTCTCTGGAGATACAGAGCAAATCTCCCCCTTAGACTATGCATTCTAGTATTCTAAGGATACTAGGCAGATCTTTCCCTCAAACTGTGCATTCTAGTGTTCTGGGAAATCTGGGAAAATCTCCCCCTCAGACTGTGATGATATAGTCTAAAAGAGACTTTCAAACACCGTGTTATTTTACGACCAGTTAAGTACAGATGGTTTGATATTGTTTGTTTTTCCTTGAATAGTTAAACTCGTGCATGGTACAATAGATGCCTTTTTGACAGAAGTTATCTGTTCAACATACTTTGTCTGTGGGCCCAAAGAGGGCTTAGTGGTTGTCTTAACAAACACTATGGGTGTAGGTTTCTTCAATTTAACCTTTTCCAGTGTATTCAAGCCACCACACCCATTACCCTCTTTTGAGGTTCCATTGGAAGTAATCTGGTCAAAGGATTTGGGCGAGTTCCACTTTTTAATAGTGGCAGACAAGTTGTATTGTTGTTCCATCTGTTTAGTTAGTTGGCTCTTTTAGGATTCTACAATGCCCTTCAAGGAGTCTACCTCTTCCTTTAGCAGATTAAGGGTACTCTGAGTTTCCTCACTAGATAAAGTAAAACCATCTCTCTCTGAGAGGAGTATCTCATGTTCAACACAGAGTTTGTTATACATTTTAGAGCAATTAAGGAGCTCTTTAGACAGATCTTTGACCAACTCACTCAAATTAGACACAGTGACAGAGGGATCAGAGAAGTTGTGTACCTCGTTTATGTCGAATTCCTTCTTAGACATCAGACAAACTAGTTCATCATCAGATTCTGAATCTGATGACTCAGTGTTGCTCCAGGTCATGTCTGCTATCATTGCCTTTGACTTCTTTCTCTTGTTAGCCTTGTCAGCTTTGTTGACTGTTGAGTACTTCTTTCACCTTTGAGAAAAGATCTTTTTGCTGTCCTTAGATCGTGAACAGTCTGCTATGAAATGGCCAATCTTGCCACACTTAAAGCAAGCATTCTTGGAGCCCTTCTTCTTAGTTGCCTGATTCTTATACGTCCTAATTCCTTTTCTAATGAATCTCCCCAGGCGTTTTGAAAGAAAAGATACCATTTCATCCTCCTTGTCTGATTCATCAGACTCGTTATCTCTTTTTTGTCACAAGTTGACTTTGAGAAGCCTTCAGTGCTATTGTAGCATTCGAGATAGTCTGAGAAAGTTTCTGATCTGTCTCCACTTGGTATGTTAACAGATTACCGTACAGATCTTGTAGCATCATCATAGATAGATCCTTTGCCTCTCAAATAGCAGTAGTCTTGGAATCCCAGCTGTCCGACATAGAGCGAATAAACTTCAGATTGGAATCCTCTTTATTATACACCTTATCATAAATTTGGAGAGAGTTTAACAGTATATTGAACCTCTCAAAGATGTCAGTCAGCGTCTCACTAGACTTGTGTGTAAATAGTTTATATTGTTGCATCAATATAGACAGACTATTTTTACGAACATCATTTGTCCCTCTATTCTTGACTACCAACTCATCCCAGACTTTCTTGGCAGAAGTACAGTGGACCACATGCTCGAATAGATCTTCATCAAAAGCCTGAAATAGTATGTTCATGTCCTTCTTGTCTATTGCGGCCTCATGTCTATTGCGACCTTCTTCTTATCATCCTCTGTCCACTGAGATTTGGGTACATCCACTAGGACCGTGGAAGTGGCAGATTCAGCCTTCTTTGGAACACAAGGACCATTGAGAATTGTCTCATAGAGTGCCTCATCTATAGCGTCCAAGAAAATCTTCATTCTAACCTTCAAATTGCAAAACTTCTCAATGTTGCGTATTGGATGTCTCGAACTCAGATTATTGTTAGTCATATTGAAAACACACAGTTTCACACAAAACAATCACAACCAGGATCTCATCACAGAAATAAGTAAAGAACCTCGCTCTGATACTAGATGAAAGTTCGTGATTGTATCAAGAACAGACTAGAAGCGGGAGGTGAGTAGGTTATTCTATTCTTTGACTCAAAAGTATCTATGCAATCGAAAATGATAATCTGATCAGTGGATCAAATCTAATCTCAATCAGATAGTCACAGCCAAGATATCTACAGACGATAATCAATCTGCTAACTAATCAACAATCTAACAACTAATCAGACAAATGATCTAAAGATGATGTTTGATCAAGAGTCTTTAACCGATTCAACTGACGAACAGAGAACTGTCAATGATTAATATAATGTACAATTGACCCTATTAGATCAGTGATCAAACTGTGCCTTAATCAAGATTCTTATTATCAGACTCCTGATTTCGACAGATGAGTTGAACAATTTCTAGCGAATCAATAGAAAATGAAAGCATAAAGGAAGAACACACAATTTGTATGGTTCAAACTCAAATTAGTGTTAACTAACTTATTTGAACTTAATCCACTTTCTCTTGCCAATAGTGAACCGAGAAGGGAATCCACTAGATCATCTCGGATCACAGTTCGACATTTTGAGGTTTCAGGATCACTCAACAAGCTTTACTCGCAATCAGATTTCAACAAATCTAATGACAATCGATCCTCGTAGGATCCACCAAACAATCTCCACAGATTACCAAAAAGGAACACACTCATAGAGAGAATGAAGACTTACACCAATCAACGTCTTCGTCATGATATTCCTGAGAAAACCAATTCTTAATGAACACCTGAGAGTTTTCTCGGTAAGGAGAGAGAGAGAGAGAGAGAGAGAGAGAGAGAGAGAGAGAGAGAGAGAGAGAGAGAGAGAGAGAACTTTGAGCACTTTGATTCGAATATGTGTACGCAAAAGTGTGCTTCTTCACTTTTTGTTCCCTCTATAGTCTTACGTCTTATATAAGCAAGGCTTGAGGATTGCTCTCTAATCAATTCCCAATTCTCTTTCAAGAACTCCAATAGCCCATCCACATAATTCTGATCAGAAGTCAATAGAGTCTTCCTTCACGAGATACATGTCTTAACAGATAACCCCAGAAGACTAACTAACTTATCTGATCTGAAGCGGACAGTCAGTAGACCTTCTTGAACCAATCTGACGACTGTTCTAATTACTACTAAATTGATACACACATACCCACTGAATTAGACACGATAATCACAGAACCCAAAATACTTATCTGTAACTGATCAACTATTTTGTCCAGAGCTTCCATTGAAGACTTATCTGTCCCAAGACAACAATTCTATCCAGTGGTTTCATTGTTTTGATTCTTACTGTCTTATATACATCGTCTGATAGAGTACCGATAGACTATCAAAACACTTCATCTCAAATTTATGTAATTCTTTGATTCATCAAATTCAGTAATGCACTTTCAGGCATTAGACTTCTTAGACCCTTCTGTCACTGTATCTGATCTGAGTGAGCTGGTCCAAGAGTTATCCCAAGAGCTCCTTAACTGTTCTAAGATGTATAATAGACTATCTACTGAACATGAGATCCTACTCTCAGAGAGAGACAAGTTTAGGGAGTCTGGTGAGGATGACGACAATGCGCAGACTTTGCTGCAGGCAAAGGTGGACACCTTAAAAAGTGTTATTGAGACCCAAGAGAGACAAATTGCTATTATGACCAAAGAAAGAAACACCTTGAAAGGTGTTGTAGAGACCCAAATGGGCCAGATTAATAGTCTGATCAAAGAGCGAGACACCCTGTCTGTCACTATTAAAAAGTGGAACTCGTCTAAATGTTTTGACTAGATTAGTTTCAATGGAACCTCGAAATAGGGAACTAGATCTAACTGATCTAGTTATCAACTGATCAGGATTCTAACAATTTTGATCTAACTACCAGATGAACAATCTATCGATCTAACGATCTATCAAGAACCAATCAACTGATGATCAAGAAACAATGACAGAACGAGTATCCTGATGATCTATCTATGTTTAAACACTCAGAGTTATGAATTCGAACAAACGAACCGATGAACGCCAACAGATCAGACAAGAAAGGAATCAAAAAATCAAGAATACATAATTTATAGTGGTTTAGACTCAAACCAATATTAACAAAATGCCTTGAACTTGATCCACTCTTCCTCTTTGTAATGTGCTACACAAGAAGGAATCCACTAGATTACTTTGGGTCATAGTACAATAGATAGAGTTTTCAGGCTCACTCTTCATCCTTTACACATAATCAAATATCGATCAATCTAATCACAAACGATCCTCTCAGAATCCTTCAAACATAACCAATTATAATCGATTGCAAACACAAACTCCCAGAGTACGAAGGCTTGTAGCAATCACTATCTTCGACATGTGGTTCTTGATGAACAGATTCTTGATAGAATGCTTTGAACTTTCTTGAAGAGAGAGAGAGAGAGAGAGAGAGAGAGAGAGAGAGAGAGAACTACACATCGCTTTGATTCTGCTTGAGCATTGGAAAATGAATTACGAAAAAAGATGCCTCTTTCTCCGTGGACCTGTGCCTTATATAAGAAGGATTAGTGGATTGCCCTCCAATCAATCCCCAATTTACTTTATCGAAGTCCAGCTATTAATTCCAAAAATTTTAAACCCGACGTCAACAGTGTATTCTTTTCGTAGATGCAAGTCTCAGCAGATAACCTCAAAAGACTAGTTATTTCAGATACTTGTCTGATACGGCGCTGGCCATCAATCAATTCTTGAACCAACCTCGTAACTGTTATGATTATAAGCACTGGTCTTCTATCATCTTCCAAACTAACAACTGATCTGATCAGAAGTCCTGACTTTCAATAATCTTTTTTAGCCAATCTGATAATTGATCTATCCGTAAGCAATACTGTACCTATAGATTCAATGTTCAGACGAAAGAAGCCATCGAACCCAGAAGACTTATTTGACCCAAACCAACTGTTTTGTCAAGAACTTCCACTGTTCTGATGCATACCATCTGACAGAGTACTTGTTGACTATCAACACACTTCATACACAAATTTTTGACTAACCTCCTAGACCCATGATAATTAGGGACCATATGTGATATAAATGTCTACGATACAGGGGCATCAACCACAAATCTGGTACCTTGATAGTGGATGCTCAAGACACATGATTGGTAACAAATCACTATGTTAAGAACAAAAATAGACCATGAGTCGTGTTTGGTGATAGTAGTACTGTTAAGACTAGTGGTACGGTACCTTTGGTACAGGTACTCTTACCTTTAGCAATGTGGCATATGTTGAAGGCTTACAATATAATCTGCTCTCCATTAGTCAACAGGTAAAACAGGCTGATATGACACAACCAAATGAAGTTCCAACCGACACACCTAACGAACAAAGTCAGATAGAGTAAGCACCTACTATAGATCCTTTACCCAATCTGCCATCAGACTCACTAAATCAGTCTGAGCAAATGACATCTGAAGACTCTTTACCTTCAGAAGTTCCAAAGATAGTTACTGGAACCAGATGGGCAAAGCCTCACGCTACAGATCTGATAATTGAAGATAAAGGTGCACCACGGATCACCAGATCTGTAAGTAGAAATGAATATCTATTTTTCTGTCTCAGATGGAGCCCAAGACAATGTCAGAACCCCTGCCATATCCTAATTGGATTGAAGCTATTGAAGAAGAGCTGAATCAGATCACCAAACTCAATGTTTGGAGCCTGGTTCCTAAACCGCCAAATCATCAAGTCATAGGCACAAAGTGGATCTACAAGAACAAGATGAATAAAAATGGAGTTATCATAAGAAACAAGGCCAAATTGATTGCTCGAGGTTACTCACAAGAGGAAGGCATTGATTTTGATGATGCTTATGTACCTGTTGCACGACTTGAAGCAATTCGAATATTCCTAGCATATGCTGATTCAAAGTTCATAAAGGTATATCGAATGGATATAAAGAGAGCCTTTCTCAATGGAAGACTTCAAAAGGAAGTATATGTCAGACAACCTCCTAGTTTTGAAGATCCAGACCATCCAGATCAAGTATACAGGTTAAGTAAAGTTCTGTATGGGCTCAAACAAGCCCCTAAAGCCTGGAATGATACTCTCTCAAAATTCTTGATTGAAAAAGGTTTCAAAATGGGAGTTATTGATACCATATTGTTCATTAAGATGCATAAGGACAAGCTTTTACTTGTTCAGATATATGTTGATGATATCATATTTGCATCTACTCACACTAATCTTTGTCAGAGATTTTCTAAACTTATGCAGTCCTCATTTGGGATGAGTATGATGGGGGAATTAAAATTCTTCCTTGGGTTAAAAGTGCAACAGGTAGACAATGGAATTTTTATCTCTTCCAGTAAGTATCTGAGAGACTGATGTGTATGAAATTACACATCATTTTGTTATTTTAAACTTTGTTTTTATTCCTTTCAAATTGTCTAAATTGCATTTTTAGTGTCGTTTTGCCTTGGAATGTTGGTACTGCTGTGTGTTGATGTTTTATGGCAGATTGGCATGGATTTTGAAGCAAAAAAGAAGAAGAATAAAGGAATGGAAATCCACGAACTCGAAAAGCTGCATTTCACGTTTCATCACCGTTTCGCGTGCTTCGAGAGTTCTTTCGGCAAACTTTCATCACGATTAGCTAGATTTATGTGTTTAGGTGCTATATATAAGTTTTGGGAATTTCTGGACGTCATTTGCTATTTTTAATTTTAGTTTTAGGAAGAACAGTGTTGCTATCGCGGGCACGATGCCCTGGTCGTGGGCGCGACACCAGGCGTCGCGGGCATGACGAATCATTTTCCTGGAATCCACATTTCTATCCTGTCGCAGGCGCAACAAAGCCCCGTCTCGGTCGCGTAGAGATCGCAGATGGAAAATGTTGAGTTTCGTCCGTCCGATCAATTCTATTACGCTCCTATGCCTATATAAACCCTTCCTAGGGTTGAATGGACAAGATATTCGGCAGAGAAGAGCTTGGAGACGGCAGAGACGGTGGAGGAGAAGAAAGGTGACGCAAAGAAGGGTTTTTGGAGAGGAATTCAACGCGCTTTCAATCCAAATGCTTAGCATAGTCCTCGGATTCATTTTGGAACTCGTGTCAACACTGTATAGCTTCTGTCTTTTGTTCTCAACTTGATCAGAATGTTATCTTACTTTGTTTTAATGAAGTCCATGCTTTATTTATTGAATATGCGTGAGTAGTTTGTTTGTAGGGATGTGTTGATGAGTTTAGAATGAATTGATCATGAGATATTGGACCTATAACTATAAACCAGAAGTGTGTTGATGATTTAATGATGCATGAAACCTATTAGAATCACTAAATGACATATGTATGATAGATTGATCACCTAATTACATATGTTGATG
>JAOVYX010020807.1:0-16552 GCA_035668315.1 Drosera spatulata | reverse complement strand
ATAATTAAAAAGTTTGGCCTAGAAAACTCAACTCCAATGAAAACCCCCATGAGCTCTACTGCTAAAATTGACAAAGATGAAAAGGGTAAAAGTATAGATCAAACATTATATAGAGGTATAATAGGATATTTACTTTACCATACTGCAAGTAGGCCGGACATCCAGTACTCAGTCTGTGTTTGTGCCAGGTATCAATATGATCCTAACGAGTCCCACTATACTGCAGTTAAGAGAATCCTGAGATATCTCAAAGGAACTCTTAACCTGGGTATATGGTATCCAAAGGACTCAGATTTCGTACTAACTGGATATTCAGATGCAGACTTTGCAGGTTGCAGGGTTGACAGGAAAAGCACAAGTGGAACATATAATTTTTAGGTGCAAGCTGATTTCTTGGTTCAGCAAGAAGCAGACCACTGTCTCAACCTCCACTGCAGAAGTACAGTACATGGCTGCAGGAAGCTATGTTGCACAGGTACTATGGCTGAGGTCTCAGCTTGCAGATTATCTACTTAAGTTTTCTACAACAAACATATTTTGTGAGAATACGTCTATAATGGCTATTTCTGAAAATCGTGTTTTTCATTCGAGGACCAAGCACATCGATGTCAGATATCACTTTATCAGGGATCATGTGCAGAAAGGTCACATAAAGTTGAAACACATTCCAACAGAAAAACAAATTACAAAATTTTTTACGAAACCCTTAAATGAAAATAAATTTATCATGTTCAGAGGAAAGCTTGGCATGATAAATTTAAATGAATAAAATGGCCATGTATACTGCTTTACTGTAGGTATAGATGCAGACGAGCAGGATTTTTTTTTTTTTTTTTTGGTTTAATATTTTTCAAAGAATGCAGATGAGTAACTTTGCTACACTACTCTACTACATGTGTAGATAAAGATGAGCAGACTACCTGAAAAGCACTCTGTGTTTCTCAAGTGATGCAGACGAGTAACTTTCCTATATTGCTCTACTGTGCAAGCCATGCAGACCAGAGACAGGTGTCACTCTACTGCTATCATTTTTTGAAAGAAACAGTTTTTATGATTATTTCCCTAATTTTTGCAATGGGCATATTGATTCCGGAAACTGCATAACGGTTACCTTTTGTCTTCAACGGTAAAAATCAACAACAACTATAAAAGGAGAGAGCACTATTACAAAAATCACTTTACGATTCTCTCTCTCTCTCTCTCAAGTGATCAGCAAACCCTGATTCTCTCAATTCTCTCTTTGATCACCCTCAAACTCTCAAATTCCTTTTGAAAATCTTTGTGAATTTCGATTCTTACAAATTACAATGGCCGACAAACCCACTTTCTCAACACCCTCTAAATCATCAAAGCCACAAGCGAGCTCGGCAAGAAAAGATCTACAAACAGGTGTGGTTGTTGAATTTGAAACTCTGATCCACGAGTCAGATAAAGTCCGGGAAGTTGCTGACAGCATACAAGAAGCCGGCCTCAAATACTTGTGTGAAACTCCTACCCGAATCTATGACGATGAAATAATGGAGTTCATTGAAAAGGAGAGGGTTTCGAAGAATTTTCAAGAAATCAGTTACACTCATAAGAAGACAGTGATCCAAATCACTGTAGAGGACATGGCGCGCATCTTCAGACTACACAATGAAGGAAAAAGGGTGATTCCCACAAGCGTCATCACAGAGGGACGACTAGCGATGCTTGGGACTGAGCATCAGAAAGAAGGCATCAGAACAATGAAGAATTTTCTATCAAAGGAACACAGATTCCTTACAAACGTGGTCAAGAAGGCCATCATGTCCAGGGAGTTCTCAAAGGACCAGATCACTCAAGATCAACAGGAGATTATGTGTGCAATCTTGATGAAGCACGAGATCAACTAGGCTACCTTGATGATGTATCAACTAGCCAGTGTATTAGAGGTCAGACAGTATCTCTATGACAGACTATTGAGCATCATTCTGAAAGACAAGTTGAAGCTGTCAGATGCTCAAGGAAGGCCTTGGACGATGTCGAAATAAATAGAAATCAAAAAGATTGACAGACTGCCAGCAAGTCTGGCAAAGACAAGAAAGGCTACAGTCGCACAACCACAACCACAACCTAAGTCTGCAGCACAGCCGCAGTGTAGCAAAGGGCTGAGAAGCCCAAGAAGAAGATGATTCCAAAGGCTCCTAAGCCTCCAAAAAGGAAACTGATACTCCAATATATGCATGCAAGGTCACACTATGAGCCTTCAGGTGCTGTTGAGGACATACCTGTAATTGAAAAACATAACCATGAGCTAATGAAGCTCAGCAACCTCAAGTGTATGAATCCCAATTTCAGGAAACTTCCGCTAACGGCTATGGTGACTACCGAAAGTCCCTAAAACATTTTTATATATATAGGAAAATATGAGCGTCATATAACACAACATCGTTTCTCATTGCTTTATATCGCTTTTAAGAGTCATTCCTTTCTTTTGCATTAATTTAGGGTTCATGACTCTTCTCAAAAGTAGCGACAACTCCAAGGATATGACCGACTAGGAGTACAGAGATAAGAAGTCAATCGTCAGCCGGGTTACCCAATAGATTTTGTATATTCGTACTTGCCTACTCTGTGTGTCGCCTTGCACCTTTAGTACGTATTCAATGTGGTATCATTTGCCAGCATTGAGATAATTTGCTCCTCCCTGCAGAGAGCAACTCGTGGCCCCGCCACAACGATGTAGAAGCCGCTGCATGTATGCAAAGAGGATGGGGGATGCCCATCGCTCCCTAGCTAGTTCTCACCCATAACGATGACTCAGAGAATAATACAGGAGTGCAATGACTCATACTCAAGCCACCAAGGCTATTCAAAAAAACTGATGATCGCAATGGATCGAAGAAGGGACACCATGTTCGACCTTCTCAATACTTTTAGGAAAACGACCAACGATCCAACGGATCCACAAGGGATGTCAATGCCGTCCTTGTCAGTTTAAGGAGGCGATATTTCTTATTCGTTTACTTTTCATTAGTTCACATGGATAGTGTAACTATGTTTCACATCCCCCTTTCCCTTTTTATTAGTCGTTTAACGGTCGTTTTTATTTATTTTCTGTGAGGGTATATACATTATAAGGGTGCATTCTAGTTCATTTCGACCCCAAATATCCCACCACATGTCAAACGTGATCATATATGCACGTTTGACGTTATATTTTCATGCGTATGGGTTATATATCTCAAATACGCATTTAGGTTTAAGGTTCGAAGCACGAAAATGTCATTTTCTTGGCCAGAAGGCCGTCGCGGTCGTGATTGGTGCTTTCGCGGCCGCGACGGTAGTCGCGGGCGCAACACAGGCCGTCGTACGGTACTATGCAGCCAAAATCCCATTTTTTCCTGTCGCGGGTGCGACCCAGGATGTCACGGCCGCGACTGTTCATCAGCCCAGAACGTCCAGAACTGATGTCCGATGCCCACAAATCCCTCATTTATCATCAAAACGCATCCAAACCATCGCATACATATCAAACACAGCATATACACTTCCCACACATGCACGAACCTGCTTAAATCGTGTGAACGAGTAAAAAGGCATCTCGGACGAGTGAGGTTATCTCGATTAACGATGATCGTCGATGCATACGATCACACGGATGGATCCGTTGATGTCCTCTAATCGGGCTGCTGGCACTGACCCTTCCCTCGGCCTGCTACTGCCCTTCGTCGTGTGGCATCAATGATGATCGTGAAGATGGTATGATGATGATGTGATGAAGCTCATGATGATGCGTTGTTGGAGAGCTGTTGAAGATGATGGCGTAGGCGGCTAGGGATGCTGGCGGCTGTGATCGTGGCTGGAGGAAGTGAGTGATGGTGGTTGGCAGTGGTGGAAGTGGAAGTTGATGGAGTAGAGGTGTGGAGACAAAGGAGAAAGCGGGAAGTGGGAGAATTTGGTGAGAGTGGGTGAAATATCCCGCTCTGTCACACGATACGTCTCGTTCAGTCTATTATTCAACATAATTTTGCAATATTAATCCACCGATATTTTATTTGCATCGATAGATTTATCCCATATACGAAAATATGACCTCCCGAGTCATAATCCATTATTTATGGGATTAAAATCTCTAGCCCTTATGCGCAACGTTTATAACGTTATAACGTTGTAACATTATTCGTTCGTAATGTTTATTGGCACGTTCAACTAATCATTCCCAAATATCCCATCGTCATATTTGATTTAATAATCAAATATTTCTTTAAATTTAAATATATAACCTTTAAGCACGATTTATTTTAAAATCGTTTCATTATATATTCATTTTAAAACTCCCAAAATTTCTCGGGTATTACATCACCCCTAACTTTTATGAAGTTTCGTCCCCGAAACTAATTTGAATAAGGTTAAGTGATGGCTTACTGGGAAAATAGATGCGGGTATTGCTTCCACATTGTTTCCTCCTCCTCCCAAGTTGCCCCCGAGGTCAGGTGGTTAGCCCAGAGGACTTTCACCAGTTAAATGATACGGTTTTTTAGGATCTTCTCACGACGATCTAAGATCTGCTAAGGTTGCTCCTCGTATGTCAGATTCTCTTCCAGAATGATCGGCTCGTGTTGAATGACATGGCTAGGATCTGCCATGTATTACCTCAGCTGTGATACATGGAATATGTTATGCACGCCTGAAAGATCAATTGGTAGTGCAAGTCTGTATGCAACTTCCCCGACCCGTTTCAGAACCTCATAAGGTCTTACGTAGCGAGGGCTTAGCTTTCCCTTCTTTCCAAATTGCATAGCACCCTTCGTGGCAGAAACTTTGAGAAACACATGATCCCCCACATCAAACTCGAGCGGCCTTCGTCGCACATCTGCGTATGACTTTTGACGATCTTGAGCTGTCGTCAATCTATTTCTGATCTATTTGATGGCCTCCGTCATCTCTCGTAATGACTCTGGCCCAACGACTATTGTATCCTCAATGTCACCCCAGTAAAGCGGTGTCCTACACCTCCTTTCATAAAGGGCTTCGTACGGTGCCATACCGATATTGAAATGGAAACTGTTGTTGTAAGTGAATTCCACCAAGGGCAAATATCGGTCCCATGATCCTTGGAAGTCCAAGGCACAGGATCGCAACATGTCTTCTAGCATCTGGATTGTTCTTTCTATTTGTCCATCTGAAGCTGGGTGAAATGTACTGCTAAAATTCAATTTCGTCTCAAAGGCTTTCTGTAAGCCTTTCCAGTAATGCGCCTGAAACCTCGTATCTCTGTTAGAAACAATGGATTCTGGAGCCCCATGTAGTCTGACTATTTCTCTTACATATTCTTCAATAAATTGGTCAACACTCCAAGTGTTTTTGATTGACAGAAAATGTGCTGACTTAGTCAATCAGTCCACAATCACCCAGATAGAGTTCATTCCTTTTGTCGTTACTGGAAGACCGACTATGAAGTCCATTGAGATTGAATCCCATTTTCATGTGGGAATTTCCAGGGGTTGTAGTAAACCTCCAAGTCGTTGATGTTCAATCTTAACTTGCTGACAAATAATACATTTCGCCACAAACTCCGTAACTTCTCTTTTCATGTCACCCCACCAGAAGCGTTGTGGTAAATCTTGATACATCTTATTGCCTCCTGGGTGAACAGAATAAGGGGTTTGATGAGCCTCCTCCATGATCTTTCTCTTCAAAGCATCGTCATTTGGCACACAGAGCAGTCCTCGAAACCTCAAGGTGCCATCCTCGTGAATAGCAAAACCATTTACTTTTCCTTGTAGGGCTTCTTCCCTAAGCTTCCTCATTTGCTCGTTTGCCTCTTGGGCTTGCAATATCTCTTCCTAAAGAGTAGGTTGCTCTTGCAGGTTTGCGAGTATATTGTCACTTGATGCTGGACGGATCTCTATACCCAATTTGCAGAAGTCATCAATCAACTCAACCTCTGTGATTCTAAGCAAATGTAAAGTGCCTTCTGCCTTTCTACCCTTTCGACTCAAGGCGTCAGCTACTACGTTCGCCTTTCCAGGATGATACTGGATGTCCAGATCATAATCTTTTAGAAGTTCCAATCGTCTCCTCTGACGCATATTCAACTCCTTCTGAGTGAAAATGTACTTCAAACTCTTGTGGGCGGTGAAGATCTGGCAGGAAATTCCATACAAATAGTGTATTCAGATATTTAGGGCAAAAACCACTGCTGCCAACTCCAAGTCGTGAGTAGGGTAGTTACGCTCATACGGCTTCAATTGTCTTGAAGCATATGTAATCAGCTTGCCATGTTGCATAAGCACGCACCCATGACCTTGAACAGATGCGTCACTATATATATAGAATCC
The DNA here is from genome assembly GCA_035668315.1 of Drosera spatulata. Classification (NCBI taxonomy): domain Eukaryota; kingdom Viridiplantae; phylum Streptophyta; class Magnoliopsida; order Caryophyllales; family Droseraceae; genus Drosera; species Drosera spatulata. The sequence goes on along the minus strand of JAOVYX010020807.1, from coordinate 10,247 downwards.
TTCCTCGCCAGAAGGAAGGGTGAGTACTTGTGCTGATATGAGACGCTTCTTAAGTTTCACGAATGCTTCCTCACATTTATCAGTCCATAGGAACTTAAGAGACTTTCGTGTCAAGTTAGTTAAAGGCATGGCGATCTTAGAGAAATCTTCAACAAACCTGCGATAATATCCGGCCAAGCCAAGAAAACTTCTTAATTTTGTGGCATTTGTCGGCCTGATCCAATTAATCACCGACTCGATCTTCCTCGAGTCTACCCTTATTCCTTCTCCAGAAATTACATGCCCTAAAAATGCGACTTCTTGCAACCAAAACTCGCACTTCTTGAGTTTGGCATACAACTGGTGAAATCGCAGAGCCTCGAGAATAGTTTGGAGGTGTTTCTCGTGATCTTGTTGTGTCTTGGAGAATACCAAGACGTCCTCTTCCGTACCAATTGTCACTTCTGACGGTCATTGTTTCAGGCAATGGGACGGAACCAAGTGGACGAGCGTGGGGAATTTTTCATCAGTAACTCTTGGTTCTTTTCAGCAATCAGGAGGAATGAAAGCAATACATCAAAATTACATTTGCAGGGTGAAAAGTGAAATATGTTTTCTCTAACATTTCTTTCTCATATATAGGTTTTCCACATAAAGCCATACGTGAGTGAGGTACTACAGAACAATGTAGAATTATGTTCTTACACAGACTTAAAATCTTATAATCTCAGAGTATGTCATTCAGGGCATTTAGAAGCAATACCGACTTCTGATGATCAAATCTTCCTTTCAAACTAATTCATAACACATATAGATTTTCACAGTAAGATATTCAGATTTCAGCCCCTCATGGAGATGATGCCTCAGAAAATTAGTGCTTGAGCATTTTCTTATGGGATTGCTTCGTTGTTCATCACTATGGTATGTTTCTGACCTTTTGTATGTAGATATAATTTAATATCAAGAATTCATGGTAGCTAGTTTCCTCCTAATAGGTCTAGTGTTTTGAATTTCAACTTTGTGAGGTTCGTCACATTTCTCCGAACACATTAAAGTGATAAATTTATTAAACTTTTTTAATAAAAATCATATATAAAAATTTACTTTGTTCGATATATGAATATAACAGTTTGATGGTAGTAATAAAATTTTCAGTTATTATCAAATTTTTTTCATAATACTGTAATTTATTATAAGCAGTCTGATTTACTGATAAAAGTGATAAAATCAATCAGATCCTATAATAGGTGATAAAGAAAATGTTATTCAATTTCACTCATATATATCAAAAACTTTTATTATTCATCATTACTCTCAAAGCAAGAATTAAATGATTGTTACAATGTTAAGAACTACTAATAATAAGAAATAACACAATAATTTGTTAAGATTGTTCCGAATTCTTTTTACTATTTCTTCATCATTGGAGGCCAGTACGTCGTTTATTGTACCTTAAAGAAAAACATAAAAGTTAAGTCTCACCATTTGGAACAAGTACACCAACATGGGATATAAAATAATTAATAGGTTTTCACACAAGCGATGTTTCGTTCAAAGGTAAAACCATAATTGTTTTATTTAGATTATTATTATAATATGGAAATCAAAACATACGGGTATAATAAAATACCTTCGTTTGGTTTTCGATCTCAACCGGTTAGAGGTTCATGCTGATAATGTATTGTGGAACAAGTGTTTTCACCGGTTGAATCGATTCGTTGATATATCCAGATGATTTCGTCGGATGATAAAATTTTGGAATTAACAAGGTAATTAAACTATTTTAAAGAGAGAAAGAGAGATTTTCTTTTTTTAAAAATATGTACAAAATACCTTATAAATGAGCTCTATTTATAGTGTTTAAAATGATTAATCAACACCTTTTATCACCTAATTAAGATGATTAGGCTTAATTAATGACTAATTAGGTGTATTTTTTTAAAAGTCTTAAAAGTATATGAGATCTAAAAAAAATATCTAATATTAGACGTAAATACATCATTTTTAAAGGATAATTATAATTGAATAATTTACTATAGTTGCTTTCTAATATACCTGTTATAGACCAGATCCAAGCACAGTTTCTTTCTAGTATGTTTCTTTGTTTTTTTCTTTAAACCTTTTTTCCCTCTGGAGCAAAGTCACGTGTGTTCCCAATATTTATCCTTCCTAATCAGCTCCTACATGGAAAGCATCAGTTGCTCAAATCGGTTAATGGCGATTAGGATAAAATAACCCGAGAAATGAATTGGATCTTATTTACTCTTTCTGATTTTGGAGTAACTCTCACCAACTAGTACTATATATTCAGTATCAAATTCTCTGTCATACTAATCGTGATGATGTTTCCTCACCTCTCAAAAGTTGAAAACAGGAGTAGAGGTATAACTTCTGAGCCGAGACCAAGAATGGCAGCTGCCTGAAATGTGCAAATACCCATCCCAGTTGACTGTCTGATTGCAGCTGTCTGAGTAATATTTACTTCACGTTTTTCAACTTCTTATTTATTTATTTTTCAACAAATTTGGCGTCTCCACCTTCCAATTCCCACAAAAAGTGGGACACCTAATCGATTGGTCTAAACTAAGGCTCAAAATCTAGTTACCCTGTCTACATATGGTTAGCATGTTCCATTTTCATAGTGAAGGATATATAGCATGTGGCCAACTCGCCATGGTATCTACCGCCCAGCCGATCCCGCTTGATCGTCCACGTCCACTCTTGACCGATCATTCACTTTCTCATTTTGATGATCAGAACTTTGATCCAATTCAATTTTTCAGTTCTCATCCTGATGATGAGGTTCTAAACCAAATGGAGACTATGGTCGTATAGAATGAGTTTATCAGTTTCCTACAACGCTCTAAAACCTGTATACATTGTCTTTTGCACGTTAGTCAGAAACGAATGGTTCACGAAATGTGTACCTGAGGACCGTGGCGACAAGTTCTCATGTTCGCAAGGGTAAGAAATCAATCACTCCCAATACAAGTTGCTACAGAAAGCAGAATACTATTTTCCCTTATTGGTATCAAGAACACAGACAGGATACAATAATCAACACATAAATCACACACCTCATAATGGAGTACTATTTTTCTCATCCCAACATCAATCTGAATGCAGAATAAACAATACTTCTATACTAATTAACCAGCTTCATCATGGGATGATCTCACCAATTAATCAGCTAATTAATTATCAATGGGTATGATGACAGGAGCTTGAACATCCTGTGTCTTCTTGAACAGCTTATACTGGAGATGCTGAGCGAAGGTCCTTGGCGGGAAGAGCGCCGGCTCGGACTCAGACACGACCTCCGGCAACGGCTGCAGGATGATCTTATCCTTCGGCGGCTCGCAGAAAACCGCCCAGGAGATCCTCACCTTCTCCTTATTCACAAGCCCTCTGTGCAGTATACTCTTGAAGTTGCCATTGCTTAGGATCTCGAGTGTGTCACCGATGTGCATGATGATCGAGTTTGGGACACACTTTGCGGTGACCCATTTGCCCTCGTAGAAGAGCTGCAGTCCCGGAACCATGTTGTGGAGGATGAAGGTGAGGGCGCTGACGTCCGTGTGGGCTTCGACGCCGAGGGCGAGCTCTGGTTGAGGGCATTTCGGGTAGTAGTTGATCTTCATCTGGAGCAAGAGCTCTTCCATTCCTCCCACTTCTTTTTCGAGTCGGCCTTCTTCGACTCCTAATACGAGGGAGAGTGCTGATAGGATCTTCGTTGCAAGGCTTCGGAGTTCCTTTGCGTACTCGCTTGTTGCTGGACTGCATACATAAGGTCGAACTTATAGAACTAGAAGTAATATACATAGATCCAGCAATATTGAATAATTGAGTAATTGTTTCTCCACAGTGGCATAGTTGTTTTTCCTGCAGTTGTTTGTATAAATTCATCATGATATGTAATCACTTGGATGATATGCGATGAGAGAACTTGAAGGCGGACTTAATCAGATTGAGCACTTACATGTAATCACTTGGAGTCCTCGGCCAGCAGGAGAGATCGCGCTTTTCCTCCGGGAAAGCGAGATGAAAGAAATAGTCCTCCCACTCGAGCTGCCCGCTAGCATTATTCGCGAGCTTGCTCCCGTACCCCTGAATCTTCCCGGCCGCCTGATCGTTCGCATACTTCTCCTTCTCCTCGATGGGCAACTGAAAGAACACCTCCCCTGCCTTCTTGACCCTGTCCGTCAGCTCCTCAGATATCCCGTGGTTCACAAGATGCATGACACCCCATGTCGTCGCGGCCTCCTTGAGCTTCTCGATCGCCTTCGCTCGGACCTCCACGTCTTCGGACGCTATGTCCTTGATGTCGATGGTCGGAACCTGAGGACCCTCTTGATTCTTCTCCTCCTCGAAGATGTTTCCGATGCTTGTTAGCTCCTCTTGTGGACGGACGTACTCTTTCGGGATCGATTCGATCCCGCTGCTCGCTAGGCTCTCTACTCTTGAAGGCACCACTGTAGCCACCATTGTTGCTAACAACAACAACAACAACAAGAGATATATATGAATGTGGAGAAGCTGAAGAGATTGAGATGTTTGTGTGTCTGTGATGGGTATTTTTGGTGTGTTTTGATGCTGGGATTTTTTATGGGTTTTTGAGGTGGTGGCTGTGTGATACGTTGCTAGTGGTTTTTGTCAGGAGGAGAAGGGTTTTTATAGGAGTTTGGAATGGTCAGAAAAAATAGGTGGGAGAAGATCAGGTGAGCTTTGGTAAGGGGCTTTAGGTGATCACGAGTGTGAAGCTGCACCTTTGGTGTTGGTAAATTTCAATATTTTTGCTTTCTATTGGATGCATCTAGTATAGGAAACAGTCTCTTGTTAACTATGTAGATAAGATGGTGTACATCCTCTTTTTTCCGAAAATGACCGGAATATAGTTAATAATGGCCGGAATATAGTTAAAAATGGATGCAACTTGTAATGGCTTCAAAATCGTTAGTAACTACTGCTAGCTGATAGGCACTCAGGAAAACAGAGTAGCCGAGAAAGTTCTGTTTAGGTGAATGGTATGTGAGGTAACGTAGTCCTGTCAGTTTGATTAGTAAAAAAGATCAATGCCACTATCATTAATATTCCAAGCACAAACAAGAGGTAAAACAGGTTTGGATAATTTTTAGATCCAGGCATAATAGTATAGGAATATTTGCTACTTGTTAAACATGGTTTCCTCGGCAAGAAACTCGTCTGTGCAACATAGAGAGAACACCACGTCAAGTACGTTATCATGTGCATTGAGAAAGGTAACTATCACAGCAACTAAGAGCACTTATATTAGAATTTCTTAACAAATTATCTATTTTATATATTCAAATTCATCTTTTTTATATTTTATAAAATCTTTATTTATCATTTATTTCATTAGAATGTCTATTTTAATCTCTACCTCATTATATTAACAATATTTTATATCATTCACTATTCACTATTCATTTTATAGCATTACTTGTGATAAATAAATAATTAAAATACATAGTAACCAATACATTTTACATATATTTCAATTCTTTTTTTATTAGACTTAATATAAAGATTTAATTTTTTTCTTTTTTTGTCACATAACAATATATAAATAAGTTAAATAAATTTTATTTCATTGTGAATTAGTACACTTAATCTAATTGAACCATTGATGATACTCATTAAACGACATCCTGTCATTCTCACCTCGTTGAGCCTTTTAAAAGAAAAAGGCGGTCTTACAATTTGAATTTCTTACAAAAGCGTTACAATATATTTGGAATAGCAATTTATGAAAATGAAATGTACCAAAGATTTTGTATCAACAATGACCGGGAAGAAATGTACCAATAATGAAATGTATCAAAAGCTTTGCGCTGGAAAGATCGCAGGCGATGTCCACCTAACTTGCCAATGAAAAAAAAAATTATTAGCTACAGAAGCACCAGTGACTCCCCAACTCTGGGGTTGCAATATTCATTGTTCAACATAATAGATACTAGTTACATACTCTGCTGCAGTCATTTTTTGTTTTTTTTCCCTAAATTTTCCTTTTCATTATTTAAAATATTTATTTTATCTATTTTATATAATCTAATGCGAGTGCTCAAATCAATTGTTACCTGCGAGACAGACTCCTATTGATGCTTACCACATATTAGTCAAAGTCCAAAAGTATGTTAAATTGTTTTTTTCTTCTTGCAAGATTAAAACAAAAATGATGAGTCAAATCTGTAATCATATGATTAAAGAATTAATTATTTATTATTAAATTAATCTTTTTTGATATACATTATATATTTTACAGACTACCTAGCAGTTAAGGAACATTGACAACATGATGAATACACAATCGATTGAGAACAATGGGCCTTCTTTACGACAAAATCACAGCATGGTTTGGTACATTGCCTATGATAATTTAATGCAAGAGAGATTGATGAGTGGCGTTCTAAGTCACTGTTGGTTCCAATTGGAAAATTGCTGATATGGCTCCCACATGTGATATGGTGGATAGTCACAAACCAGTCTACGTGAGATCTTGTGAAGACTAGTTTGTGTGCAAGGGTTGAAGCACGGGGTGAGAGAGAGATTGATGATTTTCCCTGAACTTTTAACTTAATCGGTTTTGGCTCTAGAAAATTGTTTTCATAAATATACATTCTGTTAAGAATACTCAATCGCATTCGAGCTTGAGAACATATACAACCACTGTATAAGATATCAATCCACTCATTATCAATTGATTTTGAATTATAACCTCAGATTGTTAAAATGGTATCAAAATCTATTAGACTTGACGATCCAATACTTCATATCACGTCCCGAATTTCCTACGACATGATGACACGTGAATTATAACACCACTACTCATAATTCACATAAGTCATTATAATCCATATAAAATACAATTGATTAGAGCTTAAAAATACACGTTTGATTTTGTTTTCTCCTCAATTTTATATGCGTCTTGGGATAAATTGTATATCTAAATTGTATTTAATATCTTTACTTGAGTTAATTCATATATTTTCATGTTTGTTTTTACAATGGGAGCAAAACTAGGTCAAGAACGTCGAAAAGGGAGGTAAAAAAAAAATCAACAGGTATAAAAGGGCTTGAACGGGATTCCAAACGGATTCGGACCGAAACAGGCCACCATACACTCCCACACGCGCCATAGCCCTATGGCACGTCCCCTCTTGTCCTCCACATAAAAACACCTCATTTTCCACTTTTGGAGATAATCTTGTGCAGTGGCTAAGTATTGGGGTGTTTGGTACTTGGCTTAGGGCTCTTCCTATCATCATCCCACACTAAATTGAAGACAAATGATGAAGAAAAAATGAAAATCATGATCCGAGGAGAGATCCAAGGCCATCGACGATGAGAGTCTAAAGAGGATCATCTTGCTTTACTCTTTCCCTTAGTGTTTTGTGACTATATTTGATGATGGTTTGTATGCAAAAAAGGTATTTGATGTATTGCTTTTGCCTCCGAATCATGAGCTAAACATTCGATTAGGGTCGTGATATAGTTTGAATAGTGTTATGATCATTTCCATGCTTTGATTTAATTGTTTGTTCATTGTTTATGGTTGTGTGCTGGTTGTTGAACATAATGTCTCACTTGATTGATCACCCAATATTGATCTTGTAGTTTGCATCGATAAAGAGAGGATAGATATAGACGTGACCTAGGTAACCTTCACCTTGAGTTGAACGCAAGGTCATGAGACTGTTTGCGTGACTCTCATAGTCGTTTAAGGGGAACCACTATGCAGATGACTTGCTAGTTGCATTGACTTCTTGTAGAGATGCGTTGAGGTGACGTCTACTAAGATTTACTCTAGATCCCGATTCATTATCAATGGAGTTTGAGTTATAACCTCATATTCTTAATATGGGTATCAGAACCTATTAGGCTTGACGGCCCAATACTTCATATCACATCCCGAATTTCCTATGACGCCATGGCACATGAATCATAATATCACTACTCATAATTCACATAATCTATTATAATCCAAATGAAATACGATCAAACTTAATACATTAAATCATGCAGCTACAATGCATAGTTGGTAGGGTCAACTTTTTACATAAATCAATACAGCTTTAAGCTATCCAAAATCCATTGATTTCTGATCAACCTTAACTTGACACGTGATTCCTCAAATAAAAAACATGAGAACAAAGATAAAAGCAAATACAAGTGAGTGAAATTCCAACAGTAGTCATCATGACCGTAGAGGGTTAAAAAAAACTTTGATAAAAAAAAATAAGATCCACAGGTCAACTTTTACCACGACAAGCCAAGGAAATAGAATATAGAGGTCTTCAAAACACAATCTAGCTCATTGAATTCGAAATCTGAACAAGTGGCCATAAGTCGATACCGACTTTCGTACTGCTCATCCCGAAGATCTTTTGCCATAACCCATAGCTATACCTCAGATCATGTATACTTTTATATGCAACTTTCCAAAAATCATAAAGTCTGGGTGTAACGTCATAATTTTTCATAACATGTTAATACATAATAATACAAATGACATCACTGTCGTCGATATCCAACACCCCAGATAGACAAAAATTACTTAATCGATTTAGGTACAGAAATAAATAAAATCCACTTACACATAAACCAATAATGTTATCTAATACAATGGAAACACCTCATTTATTATATATTTTACTTAGTTCATAATTACAGTACAGTAAATGTATATTAGCACCATAACCTATATCACACCTGTCTGTTGTCTCTGGCTCCTGAAAATACATAGAAGAGAAAAACACAAAAAAATAGTAACCGTGAGTCATATGAGCTCAATAACGTGTTGACCCCTTATCAGGGGTTACATGAGAGAAGAAGGTAAGAAAAGAAAAAGAAAACAATCACTTAGGTCCTTTGTTCCAGCACTCTGAAACTATCATACAAATCCGGCATTCACAATTATCATCTCAAAAACACAGTGAAGATAGATAATAGATACTCTCAGTATTATAATTGTGTCCTTTGCGAGACTTATTCAATTTCAACTTATCAAACTCTATTCAACTTTAGTAAATGGGACATTCGTGAAAGGGGATCAACCAAACCGAAGTCTAGGGTATCCTACAGTGAGTTTTCCTCATACCAAAAAAGCCTCACAAGGTCGATGAAAGAATGTCATCACCAACTCATTGTATAATACATGCGACAGACACAACGCTCTTTGTGTTTTACACCACGGAATAATCCCACCAATTATGGATTTATACTCCTTTCACTCACTCATCCTCTTTATACCAATAATCAAGGCATAATATAAGCACACACATCATCTTATCACGATACACAGCAGTTGTAGTCAATATTTTATGTCAACCATATTTAGTGACTATATCCAAAGATTTCAATACATATTATTATACTCACGGTATAATAATGCACATCGTCACACACAGTAAATCTAAACGTTACCTTCTTACATCGCTTTTCGCACACACACGCTCGACTTTTTCTTTATGTGTCAACAAGTAACGTCTCCGGCTCCTATAACATATCAAGATTCACATATTCATACGTTTCCTTATGAATGTTTGTTCGTACTACGGAGTTAAACATATTTGTTCATATTTCGTGAGAAACCGTTATATTAATATTATGAGATGATGCTGAGTTTTGTACAACTCTTTGATACTTATTTTGATTGTCCATGATGATGATTTTATATATTGAATATCATTAGAGATATTTATGAATATTTGGAGTTGTTTTGGGATAAAAAAACGATCATTTCCGGCCCAGAAGGTTCTGAGATGACATCCCGATCTCTATGACGGGCCTCCCGACCTCTAGAACGGGCGTCCCGACCCCTAGAACGAGTGTCCCAGCCCTAGAACGAGCTTCCCGACCTCTAGAACGGGTATCCCAGATTCTTTCTAACATGACCTTTGGACGTATTTAAATCTATAATTTCTTACATATATATCCAAAAATTATTTAGTAAAATTCTACATAAATTAGACTTCATAATCTTTCTAGTGAATTAAAGTTTTCATTATTTAAGCTTATCAATAATAACAGTTAATTATGATGGAGATACTTGACGAAGGACATTATGATGGAGATCCTTGGCGATGGTGTGTCGGTGGAAAAATCTCAAGCTAATCTTGGTTTAACTGTGTAACGCCCCGAACTTTGCTACTAGGACACGTGACGTTATGTCGTCACGAACCCGGTTCATGACAAGGCTAACTAAACCAAACGGGTTTAGAGGTACCGAGAGTCAAGGAAAATACCTG
>JAOVYX010020806.1:0-16555 GCA_035668315.1 Drosera spatulata | reverse complement strand
CGTGGAAATAGCGAAGCTCGCTTCCTCTGAGCTGCTAAAGTTAGAACCTGAGAAAGAGGGTGGATATGTTCTGTTGTCTAACATATATGCTTCTTGTGGGAAGTGGGCGCATTCAAACGAGGTTAGGGAAGCTATGGAAACTCAAGGTGTTAAGAAAACTGCAGGTTCTAGTAATTTAGTTGTAGATGGTGTAAAACGTGATTTTTGGGCAGCTGATACAAGGCACCAGAGGTGGCCTGATGTTCAATCCGTTTTGTTTCATTTGCAAAGCCAAATGAGCACGAACATGAATTTTTCACAGAACTTTGTTGTCTCTGCTAGATCCATTTTTCGTTTAACCAAGCCAGGTGCAGAGCCATCGCATTGCAGAGAACTCAGCACCGAGGATGTGACATGTTGAGCTCACAGGGAGCTATGATGGATATTGTACATCGCGGAATAAGAAGATTCATGTGGTTGTTCCCATGTTTTTTAGGCTCAGATGATGATGACAGAGATGATTGACCAAGTCCCGGTTTCGATGCTGATTTCGGTCGTGGTGAACAGTCCGAATTCCTGATCCTGATTTATTGTGTGATGACCAGGTACGGTTGAAGTTCCATTGTAGCAACGATGAGCTCAGATTGTTTCAAGGAACACCTGGGTTCCTTGATCCCTCTAAATTATGATCCCTTACCGTATGGTAAAAAGTGAAACGAAATGCAGACACGGCTCTGTTAATAACGGATTCTCCGTTGCTGATACGTGATTCCTTGGTTACTCCTAAGTTAAGCATACATATTACCAAGCTCATCAGAAAATCGAGGTTTGCCTCCTTTCTTCCATCAGGCAAGGTGAACTCAGGTAGCAAATGGCTCGATATTTCTCTGTCATTAGGAGAGGTCTGGGATACTACTTCAGTGAATCCTGGAGCTCAGGACTTGCTGTCTGTGCCGATTGTTCCTGTAGTCACTATCTCATGTACAGAAACTGCATTTGTAATTGTGTTTACTGTAAGTAGATTTACACAATGTTTGAATTGAAGTTTCCTACTTGTATTGTCGAGCTGTTTGCTACGGCCTTGACTATTGTTGTAACAAGATCTGAAGTGCCTTGAAACTGATCTGCTTGGATACATCAGATTATTAATCTATTGAAAGGAGAAAATGGATTGTTGTATGGTATCATTAAAACAAAAATGGAAAGGTTACATTCAAATTAGGAAGGAGAGGGTATGGAAATAATCATCAAATCATTACATGCCTAGTCAGTCGCCCCGACTCCATAATGTATGTAGAGTCGTACAGAATAAACTCATATCATCGAAAAGGTTAGGAATCAAAAAATGAAACAATTGGTGATCATAGTTGTTGCCGTTCTTCTTCTCGTCCTCCCTCCATCAATCTTAGCTATTCGGCCGGAGTCAGAGGTACGCGATGGCGTGATTTGATTAACCATGTGTGTCAAAATGTTTCTAACCCTGCTCTATGTCTCTCGGTGTTGCGGTGGGACCCATGAAGTGCCGCTGCAGATGTCGCAGGTTTGGCTCTTCTTATCATCGACAGGTTCAGTGCTCATATAAATAGGACCGTGGCATTGCTGAAAGCAAAGTCCCAAAATACCACCGAGATAATAGCAAAACGGTACACTGACAGTGGTGTCGATGACTACCAGACTGTCTCGGAGTGCATAGCAGACGGAGCTCGCTCTCTAAACGAGAAGTCATATTGTAGCGCATCACAGGAGCATCACAGTATGAGGCTCAGTGCGAGGTTGGGTTTACTGAAGGCACTGTTAAGCGACAACCACCCATCACCATGGAGAATGTATACACACAAAACTTGATATCAATCACAGTTGGGATCCTTCATCAAATAATTACCAAGTGTTAGTGTTGGGCATCCGAGTTGATGTTTCGATGCAATTGAGCTTGTATTACCCGTGTCGAAGTCCTAGTGTTATGGCCCTATGGACATGAAATGATAATAATATTTAGTACTAATATTTTAACATTGTCGTCCACTGGTGCTACAGTTAGAACACAAGAAAGAGGGTGGATGTGTTCTGTTGTCTTAACGTATATGCTTCTAAAGGGAAATAGAAGCATTCAGCCCTGGTTTTGGTTAGGGAAGCTATGGAAACTAAGGCTGAAGAAAACTGCTGGTTCTAGTAGTTTAATTGTAGATGGTGTCGAACATGAATTTTGGGCCGCTGATACGAGGCACCGGAGGTGGCCCGATGTTCAGTCCATTTTGTTTCATTTGGGGAGCCGAATGAGCTTAAGGCATGAGTTTTTTTTCAGAGAACTTTACTGTTTCTGTTAGATTCTGTTGGATGGGACACTCTCACATGAAGTTGGATCCACAAATATAAGAAGTTTGACATGACTCTTTTTCTTCATCCCTTTGCATCATTGATGTATTTTCTTTGTGTATAAAAACATGCTCAGTAGTTAGAATAAGGTGTGTAAAGGTCAGAAAATACAAAAAGAGAGACAGTGTGTTCAACAGTGATTTTTGATGTAAAAACTGGTTTGCGCAGTTAGGTTCAAGGAAGCATATTGAGGTTCATTCGGTGTTCAATCATCCTCAAATTTGGTCAGCGAGTACCGACACATGGTTCCTCATATCCAACGGTCAGTTTTGTGACAGGAGTCTTTTACGTCGAGATATTCGATCCGAAAAAGCAACCTGCGTTTTGACTTTATTTCGGTGATCTCTTCCTTATTTCTCTTGTTTAAGCTTTTTTTGTGTGTCAAGATTGTTATCTTGATGTTCTTACTGCGGCATGCCTCTAGTGTGATGTAGAAACGATCTTTGTATGTCCATTTTTCGTATCTAGTGGAGAGTTTGGGTGGACTCCGATATCAGTCTCGTGATTTTTGTTGGACTTAGTGTGTATTTTGAACAAGTTTGACCGTGTTTTAATATGGGTCAACGACTTCGAATTGGAGTGACTTTGAGTTTATTTCAATCTACGTTCATTGGAGGTGAACGTGGTATAATTACTTTCTCAAAACTGATAAAGGGTTGTAACGTCCCGAGATTCACGTCATGTGATACGTGACGTTATGCCGTCACGAACCCGGTTCATGATAAGGTTAAATAAACCGAAAGGATTTAAAGGTATAGAGAGTCAAGAAAAGTACATGTAATGCTTCCATTCATGTTGTTTAGTTGCTACGAATTCAATTTATAATCATAGGACGGAAGCCATGAAGTTACACAGTTTGTGACATGATTAATACATCACATATATTACATATCCAAAATAATCATAGTTTCATTACAACATTCCCAAAATATATATGGTAACTTCAGTCTTCACTGATCATCTTGTAACTCACCTGCAAACAGAATACAGAACCCGTGAGTACGAAACTCAGTAACCTAAAGTATATGCCTCGCATTTGCAGGGTACTCCCCCGACTATGGCGAATCGATGAATACCAGTAAAACATCTATACTTTCTAGGAAAATAGATATGTCATATTACATATGAGTATTTATATGATTTCATGTTTCTTATGTTCATTTTTTGTTATCATGGGCCCATGACTCAAGAGTTTTCAACAGACAGACTCTAAATACAAGACTCGTCAATCATCAACCGGGTTATAAGAATCTGTAGATCTAGTAAGTACTTGCATCGATTGTACGCCATCTTACACTTTAGTGGATAAACAGCACTTCCAACGGGCTCTATTTGCCTCTCATTGGGATAGATTTAGGCCTCCCTGTAGAGAGTAGCCAGTGACCCTACCACGTCCGGCGTTGAAGCCGCTGCATGCATACTAAGAGGATGGGAGCTGCCCAATACTCCCTAACTAGTTTCAATTCACCCGTGACGATGACTCAAGAAGTTTGGTTAGAGTTCAGCCTCAATGACTTTTACTTGACATTCGATAAAGATTTTCAAGAAGGGATATCACGTTCGACCTTCTTCGCAATAACTTTAGCAGATGAGATCACGACGGTATGGGGCACAGCCTCGAACACATTTTCAGAAAAGTACGACAGGTGACTTGACAGTCCATGAATCATGTATAGTGTTCACCCTTTGTATTTGATTAGGTGTTCATCATTGGTTTGCATTTCATTTATTCGTATGTCCCGCAGCGTAAATCCTAAACTAGTTTCAATGCTTCCTTAGGCATGCGTTATGATGATTTCATTTAGCATTGTTCATGCATTACAAGATTACCTTGTATCTGTATATTTGAGCACATTGTTTATTTGTAACACGTAGTAGTATATGATTTGATTCGCTATTATTTTAATAGTTTATTTTGTACCTGTCACGGTACGGTTAGGGGTGTCGCATAGTCATATATGCATATTTAATATCGCATGTCTATACGCACGGTTCATGTATCACATATACGCGTTTAGATTAATCTTTCACGACCAATGTGCGCTATGCTCATCAAGAACGGGGGTCCCGCTCTTTAGGACAGAGCCCGATCACGGGCGCGACCTGGACCGGTCACGGGCGCGACTGTTCAAACTCAAGAATTGGATGTGTCATGACCGCGACCCAGATCAGTCGCGGGCACGATGGGCTTGAAATACTGAATCGTAAGGATTTCACCAGCAACGTCTACGAATTCTTCCTACAACTCCACCAACATATGAAACACTGATTACTTGATCATATCCCAGTACAAATAAGGTCTCAAACACGCATGAACATAATCGAGCTTATGAACGAAAATAAACGTCTCGTATCGGGTTAGGTTATCTTAGTTCGTTTCCTCGATGTGTTCTCGCCCTTCTGTTTACTCCTAGCTGTCACGACTTCTTATCATGCCGCCGTTATATTTCTCCTTCGTCCTTGCTGCTGCGGCTGCTTGAAGGTGATGTGTTGATGTTCTTGAGTTATTGATGGCACGCTGGTGATGCCTGAGGTTCGAGGAGGTTGATGATGGCTGCTGGTGGCTGACGAGGTGGTGTGTGTTTGGTTTGCTGTGATGGAAGTAAAAGTGCGGATGATAGTGAGGTTGTGTTGAGGAGATTGAAACCCGAGGAGAGGAGAGAGAACGATGATGGTGACGTTAAGAAAGTGATGATGATGATGGGCGACGGGGGAATGCGCGCACGAAATCGGCGTCGCAAAGGTCCGGGAGAGCTGCTTCGCATAGGAGGAAATGGGCGATAGAGGGAGTTGATATAATTTGAATTCGCTCCCTCGTTTTGTTTTCGTCGGTCTATTTTTAATAATGTTTCGTTCTAATATTTTATCGAAAAATATGTCCGCAAATAGGCAAAATTATTTTGCTTTCTCGAGAATCTCGAATGTTTCCGATATCGTATTTCATTAGTCCAATATGTTTATTATATCGTTACAACGTCACGTTATATGTTTATTATGTTTAACACGTACGTTTATTAAATATGTATATTATATCATTATAACGTTATGTTTAACGATAAGTATTTGTAATATTATTTGTAGGTTCGTAATGCTCCGTTATAACGTTATGTATTCGTTATTTTTATTCGTACGTTCTCGATTATATAACGTTACGTTTAACGTTATATTTTATTCTTTTGTTAATATATATAACGTTTCGTTTAATGTTATATTATACGCTCATTCATTAATAAATTATAATTTTTTAATACCAAATTTTCGGGATATTATAAGGATGCATGAGAAATTGATGTTCAAAGTGTAGTGTTTTATGCATTAAATATGGTTGGATGTAGCACAGGTTGCTAAAATCACATGAAAGTTTGTGTTGATGGAAGAGTAGTTTATAAATGTGAATGAGATGATAAAGATTGGGCCCCTTGGGGGTACCCAATTTTGTGTGTGGGAGAGGATCTAGGCTTTCATTGGTTAACACACATGCGTACGCATCGAATCAGGTCGCGGGTCGATGGGCTCGCTGGGCCTAGCTACAGTTTGGGCCGCTGTACCAGGCCCAAAACTCTTTCCCTCTCCTTCCTTTTTGTTCTGCAACAGAACGCATGCGCCATTTTCTATAAAAGTATCAACAAGACCTGTGAAAAAAAAACATACTCTGATTTCTTTGACTCTTCCTCTCTTTTGTACGCAAAATACGAGCGTATCGATGTGTTTTGTGTTCTTTTTACTCTTCCTTTTATGTTTTTACGTACGAGCAAATCGACGTGCGCTAGAACTTGCCTCCTCCTCCTTCTTCTTCTGACATACTAGAAACGTTCAAGACACCAAAGGTACGTTTGGTGTATGATCAAGTAGTGCAATTTGATCATATGCGTTTGTCGTTATATATTGGGGATTGATGGGCATAGCCCGTGTATACAGAATGGGACAAATTGATCTTAAGGAAAGAGTGTTTTCACTCGTCTCGACAATCTGTTCTCTCCCCCTTTCCTTCACCATTTCTTAAAAGTTATAATCAAACCTACAACAGTTTTTACTCCTCATCTTGGAGGAGATTTTTCACGTTAAAAATATCGTGTCATATCCGTTTTACGTTTTACATGGTATATGATGCACTAGTATAGTTTTCTAAAAGGTTTACACGAAGAAGGAGACATAATTTAATCCGTTATGATAACTCGATATAAGTCGGGTTTTGATAATCATCCCTGCAGATTCAACTTTTATTTAACCAAACCTGGTAGGATTTCATTAAAGTAAACTTGCATTTAGAGCATAGTAAAGAAAGAGGATTCCTGCGGTTGACCCTGGATGGTTGATTTTTGAGGCTTCGATGATGTTGATAAGACTGGTGATGTGGAAAGTCTTGATTCTTGATACTGAATTCTGCTGAGGTGAGAGGTCCTTAATCCTGGTACTAAATTCTACTGCCTGATGACTCTGATCAGTGATCAGGTAAGATTCGAGATGAATCCAACCAACACTTATACCAGATTGCTTGCAGGAACTCCTGGTTTCGCTTTATCCCTCTAAATTAAAAATTCTGAACCTATGGAAGATGAAACGAATGTAGATACGGCTCTATTGATACTTTGCGGAAACGCTTGAATCCTTTTTGTGTTAATCCTCCCGCAAATATTCCTAATGCCTGCTCATCAAACAATCGAGGGTTGTCTACTGTATTCCATTACGCAATGTTAACTCAGGTAGCAAATGGCTTCATACATCTTGCCATTGTGTCCAGGAGTTTAGAGGCTCATCGCCTGTGATACTTGTATATGTGATTTAAGTGTGCAGTGTGCCTATTGTTCATGTAGTCACTTTTTTGTAGTCTCCAAAAGAACTGCATTTGTAATTTTAGTGTTAAGACAATGTCTAACCAAAATTCATGTTCGACACCAGCTACAATTAAACCCGCTGGTTTTAAGGATGTGTAATGATATTATTCTCTTTGTTGCTCATTTCTCGCAGCACGAATGATTCACTACCATCTTGATTGTCAGAGGATCCATCTTGTTCCTTTAGTAAGCTACAAAGAAATGCAGCGATCTCTCTTCGAAAGTTAGCATGTCCAAAGACGCAAAGCGTGACGATCACAAAAGGAAGAAGCACGCTCCACTAAGAGAACATGGAACTTCAATCATACAGTGGAATAAATACATAAACCAAATGCACGTTTTCATATCAAATCAAACGCGCTTTAAAATATCATGAAGAAATTTTCTCATCTTTGAAAAAATTACGAATCATATCTTTAATTGTATCCTTGTTATCAACGGAAGTGAGCTCCCAGAAAATTTCCCTCATAATAACTCCCTAGATTTACATGATAGTTAAACAAGTTTCTGACAGGAAGAAGATGCCACTGAAATTTCCTATAATTTTGACCCATCATAAATACAAACCCTAACATTTTTTCATTTCACCATTTCATTTCTTCCCCACCAACCAGTCTCCTTGAATCCTTTGTTTTCAGAGATTCATATCAACAATGAATCCATGCAGAGGATTACTATCTTGCCCTCGAACAAGAAACTACGTCTAGCCTTCACGGCCGTTTACTTCACTAGAGTTCTTTGTTCGTTGCGTCACAAACTTGTCATTTCCAAAAGAGAGATCCTTCGCAGTCTTGCTTGTTCACCATCCTACATTGTCCTTAATGTGGGAGAATACTACGACGATCACCAACATAAACCAAAAGATGTCCGTGATCACAACACACCAATCTTTTCAATCAACCCAAATGCCCTCGCCCACATTGTACGGGAAAAAGACCTTGAAGGGCTTGCTCAAGTAGGGGGAGTTCAAGGACTCACTCTAGCTCTCCGGACGAATGAGTAGACAGGTGATGTTGGCAATCCGACGCTTCTTGCACAAAGAAGAGATGGCTTCGGAGTGAACAAGTACCACAGGCCACCCAGGAAGGGCTTTATGGGCTTTGCCAACGAGGCGTTTAAAGACACCACTATAATCATACTTCTGCTCTGCGCCGTGCTCTCGCTAGGGTTTGGCATCAAGCAGCATGGACCAAAGGAAGGTTGGTATGATGGAGGTAGCATCATCATGGCTGTGTTTCTCGTAGTCGTCGTCTCTTCCATTAGCAACTTCAAGCAATGCAGGCAGTTCGCCAGGATTTCTGATAAGAGCGGCGACATAAGGGTGCAAGTCATCAGAGATGGTCGTCGCCAGCATATATCCATCTTTGATGTCGTTGTGGGAGATGTCGTGCATCTAAAGATAGGTGATCAGATTCCAGGAGACGGGCTGCTCATGAGTGGCCGTTCCCTTAAGGTCGATGAGTCTAGCATGACTGGAGAAAGTGACCATGTCGAGATCAATGATAACACAACACCCTTCTTGTTATCGGGCACCAAGGTGTTGGATGGTTACGGCACCATGCTCATCACGTCAGTGGGAATGAACACGGTGTGGGGCGAGATGATGAGTTCCGCGAGCAGAGAATTGGATGAAGAGACACCGTTACAGTGCCGGCTTACCAAGCTGACTTCCTACATTGGAAAGGTTGGCTTGCTGGTGGCTGCACTAGTTCTCGTGGTACTGCTGATCCGCTATTTCACGGGACACATCCATGATGAAAGTGGGAATATGAAGTTTGTCGAGGTAAAACAAGCAGCGACCAAGCGATCAATGCAGTTGTCAACATTGTTTCAGCGGCTGTAACCATCATTGTGGTTGCAATTCCTGAAGGTTTGCCTCTTGCGGTGACCCTGACTCTTGCATACTCAATGAAGAGAATGATGGCAGACAATGCCATGGTTAGAAAGCTCTCAGCATGCGAGACGATGGGTTCCGCAACAACCATATGCACTGATAAAACTGGCACTCTCACTCTGAACCAAATGAAAGCAACCCAGTTCTGGCTAGGAAAAGATACAGTAGCAGGCAAAACACTGCCGCTGGACGTGGCAGCCAATGTCCGTGAACTGTTGCAAGAAGGTGCAGGGTTGAATACAACAGGCAGTGTGTGCCGACTTTCACCTACACTGGAGCCTGAGATTTCCGGGAGCCCTACTGAGAAAGCCATTCTCTCTTGGGCCCTTCTCGAATTGGGCATGGACATGGATGAGCTGAAGCGAACTCGTGAAATCCTACACGTCGAAGCCTTCAACTCCGAAAAGAAGAGAAGTTTGGTGTTGGGAAAGAGAAGCAGGACAAGCAGCCGGCACGTGCACTGGAAGGGAGCAGCCGAGATGATTCTGGCAATATCATGACCGAGCCGGGATGCTGAAACTAATGGATGATGAAGTCAGGAGCCAGTTCATGGAAATTATACAAAACATGGCAACTAAAAGCTTGAGGTGCATTGCTTTTGCTCACAAGCAATTGACAGAAGAGACACAAGAGGATAATGGAAATCTGCTTGACGATAATGGACTAACCTTGCTGGGCATTCTGCGAGTGAAGGACCCCTGTCGTCCCGGCGTTCAAGAAGCTGTGGAATCCTGCAGGAGAGCAGGAGTGAACGTCAAAATGATAACGGGAGACAACGTATACACCCAAAAGCGATAGCTGAAGAATGTGGGGTCCTCAAAGCTGGCAAAGACACAAGTGATGAATCAGTAGTTGAAGGCATTGTCTTCAGAAATTACTCGGACGAAGAAAGGATGGCCAAGGTTGACAATATACGGGTAATGGCAAGGTCGTCTCCATTCGACAAGCTGCTAATGGTCCAGTGCTTGAAACAAAAGGGTCATGTGGTAGCCGTAACTGGAGACGGTACCAACGATGCTCCAGCACTGAAAGAAGCAGACATTGGGCTGTCAATGGGCATTCAAGGCACTGAAGTTGCAAAGGAAAGCTCTGATATAGTCATATTAGATGATAACTTTGCCTCCGTGGTGACAGTCCTGCGTTGGGGACGCTGCGTCTACAGCAACACCCAGAAATTCATCCAGTTTCAACTCACAGTTAACATCGCCGCTCTCATCATAAACTTCGTTTCAGCAGTTTCTTCCGGTGATGTCCCACTCACAGCAGTCCAGTTGCTGTGGGTGAATCTGATAATGGATACCTTAGGTGCATTAGCCTTGGCGACAGAGCAGCCGACCAGAGATCTGATGCAAAACCCACCAGTGGGAAGAACCAAACCGCTTATAATAAAGGTGATGTGGAGGAACCTCATTGCTCAGGCTTTGTACCAGACGACAGTGTTGCTGACAATTCAGTTCAAGGGAAGGTCCATCTTTGGAGTTGACGAGAGCATCAAGAACACGATTATTTTCAACTGCTTCGTCCTCTGCCAGGTATTCAACGAGTTCAACGCGAGGAAGTTGGAGGAGAAGAATGTGTTGGAGGGAGTACTCCAGAATAAGCTGTTTATGGCGATCGTGGGCATACCGTACTTCTGCAGGTGATCATGGCGGAGTTTCTCAAGAGATTTGCTAATACTGAGAGATTAAACTTGGCACAATGGGGTGTTTGCATCGCGATAGCCGCCTTGTCCTGGCCTATTGGTTGGTTAGTCATGTGTATTCCTGTCGAAAGAATGCAGCAGCTTGGAGTTCACAGAACCTGAAACAGGTAGACAGTTGTTAGTGCTCCTCTCCTTCATCACTGTTAAGTATCTAATTATATCAAATGAACAATTGTCCTACGCATCTAGTATACTTCAAGTAGTAGATTCTATATTTTCAGATTCTCATTGTCGAACGCTATACATGTATAGGATGATTAATATTCTTGTTTCATTGCTCAAACCCTGCTAAGATATAAGTGAGTAATATCGAGGATAAGCAGAGAATATGTTCCACCGAATACGAATTCCATACACCAAGCACTAGCAAAGGAGAGCAAACTTATACAAGGATACAGTGAAAAGCTCCAACAATCAATTTATGAAAAGGTCATTTCTATGCTTTCTATGATAAGAATCAGTTAGCTTTATCCATTGACGAACAATACAAACAACTAACTAGCATCAACAAATAATTCCAAGAGCGCAACCATAGACCAAATGGAACACCCCGATCTATGATGACATCACACTTAGAACCATGTTCCGATCATTTATACTTATAGCCATTGTATTCGAAACTCATTTTTACCAAACGCATCAAAATCATAGATCCAAGCCTCTAAGTCATGGTTAAATTTCGAACGATCATCGTGGACCGAGAAACGGGTCTACAACAAATAGATCATTATAATCAAGATCCATCGAGGTTCTTTCTAGGGCACCTCAAATTAATAAGTGCAAAATATGTTCTCTTTGTAACAAGAATACAACTTAGACGGATATAAAATCACCATCGAACATGGAATTGTTGCGAACAGGTAAAACCCTAGCGGATCCGTGAATCGAATTTCCCTCAAACCATTTCATTTGATATCAACACACATAATCGAACAAATGACAGCATCGTACACACGAATTCGATTCCAGCGGATGTTGTTGGATCTCACCTGCCGGCTTCGATCTTCAACGATCGATGTGGTCGGTGGCGGCGGTAGAGCCCATCGCGGAGGACCAGCGACAGAAATGATGAGCAGTCGTTGTTCCTTCGACGAATCCAATCAATACGATGAAAACTACAACAGTAGTTGTCCGGTTCACTTTTTGTTACGAAAAGAAGTTCAAATCTCTTTGGTAACCGAAGTATTATTTCGTCTTTTACTAAACAAAATCGAATCTCGTGAGTCATGAAAGTTGAAGCAGATTTTGAGTTTGTTTGATATTATTATTTAAAATTATAAAAATAAAAATTAATATTTTATTCGTTTTATATATTTTGTATTGTTTTATTATTTCAGGATGTCTCAAATTATTTGTATCGTTTTTTATATGAAAAGTTTTGTGTTGTTAAAAATTAAAAAAAATGAAGAGAAAACTTTATGTGATGGAGGATTGAAATTAAGAGAAGAAACACATAAATCTAAATTTACGTACTCAAAATAAATATTAAAAAATATGTGAGACAAATGAGTAATGAAAACAAGAAGCGGTAAGAAAAAACAATATTATCTTTCAAAATAAAATGATTTTTTTGTTTTTGAAATTTGGAATGTTGTACTCAGTTCATCGAAAGCAAAAACAAAATAAGCTTTTGTTTTGTTTTGCTTATTTTGCTTCCGTTTCACATATTCGAAAAATCGAAATCGAAAACAAACACTTTATTTTGCATCATTTCATTAATTCAGGGTGTCTTAAATTATTTGTATCGTTTTTTTATATGGAAAGTTTTGTCTGATTAGAAATAAAAAAAATTATGTAATTAAAAATTAAAACTTAAAAAAAAATCTAAATTTAACTTCTGAACATATAATGTATCTTGATAATCGGGAAAAGAACCTTGATATGCAGTCGTCATATTCCATTCACTCTGAAAGGTAACCGTTTGACCGCTCTCTAGACGCGTCGTGTTAACAAGAGATTCATTTGGCTATGAATCCAACTTCACTGACACCTATTAGATATTTTCTTCATCCTATAATTTTTGTAATAGTATATATTTTAAAATATTTTATTTTTATCCTTAATAATATTAAAAAATTATTAAATTGATTTAGTTAAAATTCATAATTTAATTTTTTATAATAATTTTATATAAAATAATATTTAATGATCCTAAATTAGACTTGCATATCGTTGCAAATATTATGAAATGAAAGGACTAAATTTGAGCATTTGTAATTATGAGGCAAAAGAAATCTTTTCTCCGTTTCAAGTTGATTGAAATATTTTTTTTATTTGAATCGTTTTAAAATAAATAAATTTTTTTTTATTTAGGAATTTTTTGAGACAAAACTAGCACGACACTGAATTTTTTTATCATAATGCTACTATCCCAATACATGTTTGCAAAAATGAGTTACCCCATGTTTGGATTGATGTAATGGGGTAAGTGATGCAATGGGTTATTACATTACGTTGTAAATTTTTTGTTTAGTTTATGAAATATGATATAATGGGATATTACAGTTGGATTTGGATTACATTATCTCATCCTTTTTCCATTGCAGTTAGGACTTTCGGTTTTTCTCCATTACTTGATGTAATGTAATCGTCTCTCCATCTTCTTCCTCCGATCAAAACCTTCCGTCAAACAAACACAATCGACGGCTTCCTCCCATCAAAATCTTCCGTCAAACAAATATAGTCGACGACGGTGGCGTAATTTCGACATCGTACTATTTGAAGATATGCACCCACTCTTCCGCATTCCTTCCAAATATCGAGGATTTCAGAATTTTTTTTCTTTGATACTCTCAAGTTGATAATTCAAGCGTAAAATCGACTGAAAAAATTTAATCCATATGACGAGGTAGTCAAATATTATTATTATTATTATATATATATTTATTATGAAAAAATATATATAAAATAATTAGAGAAAAGGGAGATGCAGCAACTATCCTAATCTTTTTTTAAATTTTTTTTTGAAAATAAATTATGTTTTTTAAAACAATAAACATGATGAGAAGATTATATATTATTGATATGAACAAATATCATCAAAATATGAGTTAAATAATATTCTATTTACGATGAATTAGTTAAAACAATTTAACTTTTACACGGACTTTTATGCTCGTTGAATTTTAGGATTTATTTTAATTAAAAATCCAATGATCGTTTTTTTCTTTTGTAGATATGAGGTATATTATAGTAATTGAGAGAGTTTTTTTTTTTTTGGTTGAAAAGAACCGAGAAAAAAGTTAATAAAATAGAATATCAAGGTTTGATATTTTATTACGGTGTATTGATCACAAGAGCAATGAACTCTATACTCCTATTGAACATTTCAAAAAAAAAAAATGTTACATAATTGGAAATGATCATCATCGTACATTTTACTAGTTATATTTTCACTGGTACAATAAATCTCGTTATCATTAAATAAATACTATTTTTTCCATTGAATTCATAAAAATATACTCTATCCGTTCCAAAATTTTTGCAAACGACACGTATTTCATAGTGTTTTATTTTCATTCCTATTGATGTCAGAAAATTATTTTTTGACCTATGATTAAAGTTTTCAATTTAGTCTAACATTAATATTTCATAGTAATTTTATAAAATTTGATGATTGATGAACTAAATTTTAAAAAGTGTGTTGTTGAAAAAATTATGGAACAAAAACACAACATAAAAATCTGATCATGACCAAAATGTTCCGTACAAATTGAAAAGGAGAGAGTACTACAATTGGATTAAAACATTCTGAAAATATTGTTGAATCTTTTTTTTTGGTCGAAAAAAATATTGTTGAAATCGGAAAAAAATAAAGTGAGCTTCGAGTCAATTTTTTTTTTAAGGTCTTGGGTTCGAATTCCACTACCCTCAAAATCCATATTGGCCAAGTCCGTTGACTTCGGTCAAAACTTTATCCGATGCTGATGGGGGACGTCTTATCAGTATCCAAGGGATTAATCGAGATACGCGTGAACTGTCCGATCTGATGATCCACCGCTAATCATATTTCCTTTAATGATAAAAAATTCATGTAACTTACCCACGGTTGCTGCTATTATACGTGCGGAAGCATCATTTGGCCCCACGAAAATAATATTCGTCTTGTTCTGCTCCACCAACGCACATTTTCGGGGTAGATCCATGTATTGATCTTAATCAAGACATAACTGACGGTATACATTGGTGTTATGAGAAAAGCAAGGTTTATTTTACAAGCAAATTTGGTTGGTTCAATATTTATGATATAAGATTTATAATTTATATTTAATGAAATTAATTTATAATATCATTTCATTATCTCATATATATCATTCCAATATTATTACATATTTATTTCATTATTATAATATCATGAGAAGATAACAACTACTCAAATAATTTGACATCATCACAACATAAATTTTTTGAATATTTATATTTTTTTATGTGATTTAAAATATATATATATATGGAATAATGGGATTGCAGATGATTTAGCCAATCAAGGTGCAGCCCACTCACAAAACTTTTTTAAAAAATCCAAGAAATCCTAAAACTGATCAATGAACCTTTTTTTGATTTTTTTAAATTTTAAAAATTAATTTTGTGCGTGGCTTAGTTTATTTTGACTGCATCAACTGCAGTCCTATTTTTCCCATATACATAAGGAAAATATGTGTGTGTTTTAAACATACCTATTTATGTGCTTCAAATGTATTATCATCATTGATGTCCTTTATTTACATTTTCTTTTTTTAACTTGGTAAGAAATCAATGGTCCAATTTCATTTGAAGCACACAAGTCATCCCGATATATATATAAAAAAAGATAAGTAAAATAATTTTAACTAATTAGTTAAAGTGAATCAATGTTAACTACTCATTTATCTCAACTACCTTTTTTATCTTTTAGTGAGAAAAGTCCACGTTTTCAATCAATGGTTACAATGAACTCACTTTAACCACATCACTCCCTATTTATATACTCCCTCCGTCCCACAATTGTTGTAAAGGATTGACCGGATAAACGTGTCGATGCAAAATTTGACACTCGTATAACGACGATCAAATGTATTTTTTTTTAAAATTTATCATGAAGCATCAATAATTGTGTAATTTACGTATTTTGACCTAATACATGTTGAGAGACGATCAGACGTGATTTGATATAAAAACGAGACTTGTATTCATACATACATAATAATACAAAATACGCATGTATTGTAAAAATTATGAAACGAAGGTAATATATATAAGTTTTTATAAAGCTAATTTAGCATTTGATATAATTTTTATGTAAAAATTACATAAACGATTGTCCAACTAATGATGTCTAATCTATTTATATATATAAAGATAATTTAGCATTTATTGATATCAAAGTTTTTATATATAAGTTGATATCGATCGCTGTACGTGACAGTCATATATACAATAAGTGAACTAATGAACTAAAATTCGCTATCTTTGATATGATAGGATATTTTCAAACTATAATTTGATGTCCTAACGACTCAAAAATTATGACCTACAACTACCAACTACGTCAAAACAAAGAACAAAATAACTTCTTTTTTATAATAGAAAAACAACAATAAAAAAAACTCAATATTTTTGTAATATC
The DNA here is from genome assembly GCA_035668315.1 of Drosera spatulata. Lineage (NCBI taxonomy): Eukaryota > Viridiplantae > Streptophyta > Magnoliopsida > Caryophyllales > Droseraceae > Drosera > Drosera spatulata. Next base: position 167 of record JAOVYX010020806.1, on the reverse strand, counting down.
CCGAAATTTGGATATTAAATATATACAAATATATATATAACGTTATTTAAGAATACGAACGATATAACGAATACGTAACGTCATATTGGTATAACGTATGTGTTTAACAAATACACGTGTTAAAAATAATGTACGTGCGACGTTATAACGTAACGTTATATAAATCG
>JAOVYX010020805.1:0-16556 GCA_035668315.1 Drosera spatulata | reverse complement strand
TGAGTATTTGATTGATGTAAAATAGAGTTGTTGCCTTTATCTTTATCAACTATACCTTCTATATCATGAAAAAAGAGAAAAGAAAAAAAAAAAAAGAAAATATATCCACATCGACGAGGATGTGGGGAGGAAACCCTTGAGAACCTCTGACATCAGATGAGGAGGAAAACAATTTATCATTGAGCCAACTCCACTTGATGCACCACAAAAAAAAAAAAAAAAAAAAAAAAACCCAATAAAATCACTATTCTAACATTCTAACATGTATTTTGATCAACTTCGTTTTTATAGTTAACAATGTCCGTTCTTCCTGCGAACATCGTCGTATGAAAGTATATAATTTATACTACGACTAATATTTCACAACGAATTTACGTAAAATAATGTTTGATCATCCCGTGATATCGAACAAAATTTGTGAATGTAATATGTAATATGAGATATCGAACAAAATTTGTGAATGGTTGAAAAATTTTAGGTTAGTGAATGTAATATGAGATATTACATGGAGCTGTACTTATACTGTCTTTCAGTTTCCACATCAAGATTTGTTTTTAAAGACAGTTTAATATTATACTATTGAACCTACCTTTATTTGTTGTTTAGAGATTGAGCAACACAACATGTTTTAGTTTTAATAACTTGACTTGATTTATATATATACTTTGATGTTGAGGTTTGGGGATTAAACTTAAATTGAATGTGAAGTACTATACATGAATAGTCTTTTATGTCACAAAAAAAACCTGTTATAGAAGTGCCTTTGTTATAAATGTAATTCTCTTGGGTATACATTTATATGTGAAAATATTTAAAAAAAATATAATGATCAGCCAATGTTGATTTTCGAGTATGTATTTCACGGCTTTTATTGATTTCGTCCTTCCTGATCGATCCTGTTCTCATGTTGTATTTAACTCGATTGGGTCATATTCTTCAACTTGGGTTGATAAGTAATAGCTTCTCTACGCTTTGTTGTTTTATTTCATTGAATTAAGGGGTTTTTATGCTTGCGATGATTTCCTTGTACTAATGGTTTACTATGCGCAATGATTGATTGAATTCGCTTATGAGCTACTTCTATGATCTAGTTTTGGTTTGCGTGAAATACTTCAACCCTTGAACATGATTTACTTCTTTGAGTTTTGCAAGGTTTAGAAATTCCAACAATCTTGGTCTTTGATTTGGAAGTTATGAAATTCATTATTTTCGTCAAGGACTTGATAGCTGTCTACACTTCTAATTGAGTTTTATAATGAAAATCTATGAAAGATAGCTACTTTGAGTTATATGTGAGTTCGTGTTATTGTTATCCATTGAATTTGTTTTCAATAGGATCCAATGCTCAACAATTCGATCATTTGAACTAAGCAAAATTTTGCTTTCAAGTATCAATTTTATTTAGATTCGATGCGTGTATTGTTTTGAGCTATTTGTATTGGTTTTGAGTAAGTCGTAAGGACTTATCCAGCTCTTGTTTCTTGCTAGTTTGATCGAATTGAATTTTACCTTCCATAACAATGCAAAGAGTATTCAAATATTTTGATTTTTTTGAGCTAGATCTTGAATCAACTAATATAATTTGAAGTTACATAACTCAAGGATTCTTAACTTGAGGGTGCTTTCAATTTTATGACTAAAAATTTTATGGGCTCCTAATTATGTACTTTATGGGCTAAACCTACCTAACCTAGATTGGGAATTTTTATTCCGTCCGTACCCGGTCTCAAGTCCGGATAAACTGATGAGGGTTGTGTGTTACCTAGCTCCCGTTGGATCTCTTAACATAAATACGACTTGTGAAAATGTGCCAGAAACTTACTCTATCTAAATAATCATGATTTTATATTCTTGTTGAAAAAAAAATGTAAGTGCATTACTCTGTAAATAGTTTCATTGTTACAATTATTACGTATTTGTCTTAAAACAAAAAGGGTTAATTTGAGTGGAGTTTTCGATTTTATTCTTGGGCCTAATTCCTTTGAGGTCGTATTTGATAAATTTATGGTAAGAATTAATTAGACAAACCCTGTGACTTGAAGCAGTTTTAAACGAAATTTTCAAAGGATATCGCTCCGCTATTATTCTTATTCTAAACTTTCATAAATTTTAATCTCAAATGATGTTACTGGGATCCAGAGATTTTAAGAATTATATAAGTTTTGTTCTTATGATACAAATGTATCTATATCTTTTGTTTGAATAGGATTGACATAATTTCTTAAACTGGTCAAGATTTGTTCCTATGATACAATTGTATTTGCTTTGACGTTAAATGAAAGGTAATTCTGACAATCTTGAAGGGTAGAAAAGTACACATGTTTTATTTCTCATACATTCAATTCGCTTGTGATGTTTTTGTATTTTATTGATTTGCAATCTTATTGAGCATGGTTATAAGGATGATACATTCATCACCTATTGTTTTATTATCAAGAGCTATATTTCCATACCACATGTATATGTGGCTTCATCGAACTTTAAGGTTTATACGAATTAGTTTTCAATTATACTCGAGGAATTTGAACCCTCGTTTATCTTTAAATCAACCACAATTACGTATTGTGATGGATTAAAAAGTTGCTCGGGTGGTTTTAGGTTCAAATTCGATATTAATTTATAACTAAACATGTTAATTGGATTGGATTTCAACTTTCATCCTAAGATTGGATTATTTGAAAATTTTATTTTATACCGATTTAAATAAATTATTTGGTTTGAATTTTGATAACTTATGGTGACTTGGATTTGCGTGTAGACAATATCTTTCCAATGCTAATCTTGACTTTTCTCAAAGCTTACAAACCAATCCCCAAGAAGATTGAGCTTACATTGAAACTATAAAAAAGATGGATTTTCCCGTCAAGCTATTTGAGTTTATAACGCTCAAACTATTGTTTCGCTTGCGGAATCTTAACATATAAATAGTCATTTTTTTTTACAGTTTGAGGTCTTTGAAGATTTACGATAAGATATTTAAGGAGATATGGTTGTATTTTAACATTCAAAACATAAAGAGTTAATTGATAGAAAAAAATATTTAAGTATTGGTCAAATTTTCTTGGAAATGAAAGGATATAATCATATCTTGTACCAATGAAAGGAAATGAAATGATTTATCCAGCTATATGAATGAATGTAACACATGTGTTGTGTTTACCATATGAGATAGTGAGATTTTAAGTCATGTCAAAGGATTGACTTGTTGAATCTAGATCTCATTTAATTTTATTATATATATATATATATATATAAACCCACGCGTGACAAATGGGTCAACATGCTATCCAACGCCATAAATGAGGCGTGAACATGTAGATATCATCTAAATTTCATCTAGATTTTATTTAGACTTCAATTAGATTTTATTTAGATTTATTTAGACTTTATTGTCATTCCATTTGGTATAAATAAGTGAAGGAACTTCATTGAACTTCCTTTTGATTTAGAGTTCTTGAATCCTTTTACTGCAATAATAAAAGAAGAACGCGAGAAGAGAAAAACAATGCATCTAAGAAAGGACTTGTTTGGTCTGTTGCTCATAAGGATTGTGTATATTATCCTCATCGGTGCGATGATTAGTATCATGGCCGAGTTCGTCGCAACACCTGAGGAAATGGATCTGGTGGCAAAATATGTCATGATATCAATGATACTGATCTTATGTCCTTTATGTCTGATCTTATGCCTTGGTCGGTAGAGTTATGATTGTAAGATGATGCTTAAATAATCTTGTGTTTTCCTTCCGTTATTTCCTTCAATTGTACGAGTTTATTATTTTCTATTGAGTTGAATTCGATTTTGATGCTGAGCCTTTCCAATCTGGTATTGATTTTCTCCTCGTTTCATTCTATGGTTAGATCTGTTAAAGGACTTTGGGTGCTAATTTTGTCTAGATCAGCCTCTCATCACATAAATGATATTTCAAGATTGGGTTTCCCTACTTAATCACTTGATTTTAGTTGAATGATTGGATTCGATTTTTGCTTAGATCGGGTACAGTTTTTTTTTTTTTTTTTTGTCTGATAGGAATCATTGTTTTATTAAGTCTTTCTTCCTTAACCTTTACTTGAATTTAGTTTTGAGGATGAAACTTCTTAAAAGTTGGAGGTAATGTAATATTTTGAAAAATTTTCGATTTTAAAAATATAAATTAGATATAAAATATATGTATGGTGCGTATATAATGAACGCGCGAATAAAATTTATGAACGGTGAACGTTACATGGTTAAAATTTTTGCACATTAAGGTTACAAATTTAAACTTGAAAACCTGAGATTATTGAACGAGAAGTGATTATGAGATATTTGGGATAATTAAATCGACAACGATTAATTATCGACAGACGGATTATACGAAATACGGATAAATATAGTCTGTGAATTATTTTAAGGGGTGGATTAATCATACCCCTCAATCCTTATCTTCCTCTTCACCAAACCCATCAAACCAACCATCACCTAACCCGCCACCCACCACCGTGCGTCGCCTTGCCGCCGTCCCCACTCGTCGCCGGCGAGCCCATCCTAGCCCAGGTGAGCCCCAGTCACGGCTCCTAGAAGCTCTCCCGCGCGCCACCGCCCGAGCCGCATCGACCACCACAGCCACCACCATCAACCACCGCACGTCACCGCGTGAGATGCCGGGGAACCAGATCCGGCCGTCTCAACCCTGTGATACTCCTATTGTTGTTAACAAATAACATAACGGAGTTATTATCACAAAACAACCGGATGGGCCTATACATAAAATCAACAACATTCAGATTCGGATGGGCCCGAGTGAGATGACTCGATTGGTTACTTTATAACATGCTACAAACTCTGCCTTCATGGTTGAACACGCAACTAATTTTTGCTTTTCACTTTTCCAGGGCACAGCTCCGCATGCCATCATAAACACATAACCTGAGGTGGATTTTCTGTCATCTGGATAACTGGCAAAGTCAGAATCTGTATAGCCTTCAAGTTGTAGATTTTCCACTGTACAATATGTCAGCATATAATCTCTGGTTCGTTTCAAGTATCTTAAAACCTTCTTGGCAGCTACCCAATGATCCTAACTTGGATTAAACTGATATCTACCAAGAAGTCCAGTTGCAAAGCAATATCTGGTCTAGTGCATACTTGAGCATATATGATGCTTCCAATTGCACTTGCATAAGGTACTTTCTTCATAGCTTCTTGCTCAAGTTTATACTGAGGACATTGTGATAGGCTCAAATTATCACCTTTAGCAACAGGTGCCACTCCAGGTTTGCAATCTAACATGTTGAACCGTTCCAGAATACGATCAATATATGTCCTCTAAGATAGACTCAATAGATGACGAGAACAATCTCCGGAGATCTGTATGCCCAATACAAAATTTGCTTCTCCAGGATCCTTCATATCAAACTCTTTTAACAGTAAGCGCTTTGTTTCATGAAGTAGACCCAAATCACTTCTAGCAAGCAAGATGCCATCCATATAGAGAATGAGAAAAATGAATTTGCTCCCACTGATCTTGTGGTATGTACACGGATCCATTGGATTCTCCTCAAATCCAAAAGAAGTAACCACACCATCAAATCGCAAATACCACTGTCTAGACGCTTGCTTCAGCCCATATATGGATTTTCTGAGTCTACATATAAGATGCTCATTGCTTTCCGTGATAAAACCTTCAGGTTGCACCATATAAACTTCCTCATTAAGACTACCATTGAGAAAAACAGTCTTTACATCCATTTGATGCAACTCCAAGTTGAAATAAGCAGTTTGTGCCATAATTATTCTGAAGGAATCTTTACTGGATATCGAAGAAAATGTATCTTTATAATCCTTTCCTTCTCTTTTAGTGAAGCCTTTTGCAATCAGTCTTGCTTTAAACCACTCAATCTTACCATCAGGAGTCTTCTTGGTTTTGTAAACCCATTTACAACCAACAGGCTTGCACCCTTCAGGTAGCTCGTATAGTTCCCAAACACCATTATGCTTCATAGACTACATCTCATCTTTCATGACATCAATCCACATGTCTACTTGAGGATATAAAATAACAGCTGAGTATGTCACTGGATTAATAACACAGCCAATATCATAGTCTTGTTCACCCAGGTAGACTTCATAATAGTCACGAATAGCAACTCTTCCTTCTCTTATGGATCGTTTAAGTGGAGCCTTTGATAAAACAGCTGGTGCTTAAGAAGCATTAGCGAGAACAACATCAGTTGTAAGTGGTTGCTTCTCATTAGAGACAGGTGTTGGTGCAGATGGTTCAACTCCCACTGAAACAGACAATGAAGATGATGTAGGTGATGAATTATCCTGATATCACATCAAACTCTAAAAACTTGGCTGTTTATGACTCCATAATCCTGGCACCTCCAGAAGGGTTATAAAATCTATATCCCTTCGAATATTCTGGTTAATCGACAAAGTAACAACTGGTAGTTCTAGCATCCAACTTATTCAGAATTGGACTCCACAGCTTCATTTCAGCAGGATATCCCCAAACTCGAAGATGTTGTAAGCTAGGTCTTTTTTTAGTCCATATCTCAAAAGGAGTGAGAGGAACTGCTTTGCTGGGTACTCTATTGAGTATATAAAGCGTTGTTTTCAAGGCGTCTTCCCATAGAAAAATAGGCAAATTGGTTATGTTAACCATGCACCTGACCATATCCATCAAGGTACGATTTCACCTTTCTGCCACACCATTCTGCTCAGGACTATCAGGCATAGAGAACTGAGCAATAATACCAGAATCTTTCAAATGCTTAGCAAATGGGCTTTTATGCTATCCAGTATCCCCATGTTTGTCATAGTACTCACCACCTCGATTAGACCTAACCACCTTAATGACTTGCCCTATCTGTTTCTTGATCTCACTCCGAAATATCTTGAATTTCTCAAGAGATTCAGATTTATCCTTAATCAAGAGTAGATAATCATATAGGGAATAGTCATCAATGAAAGTAATGAAGTATGAGTTTTTGCTCAAGGTTGTTGAATAGGGACCACTGATATCTATATGGATCAAATCCAACAGACCTGAACTTTGGATTGCCTTTTTGTTCTTTATTTTGGTCATTTTACCTCTAAAATAGTAAATACAGATTTCTAGATCATTGTAATCAAGAGTGGATAAAATATTAGATTTTATTAATCTTTCGACTCTTTCTTTGGAGATATGACCCAACCTCTTATGCCATAACATGAAAGACCGAACCTTTAGTTGAGGTCTTTTAGATGTGATGTTGCAAACATCATAACATGCATTGATATCCGTGGGAGCCAAACACAATCTTTATAGACCACGAGACAAAGTACATTGTCCCACAACATTGGAACCAAAAGAAACTGTGACCATAGAGTTCTTTATCTCAAAAGTATAACCAACAATATCTAACAAAGGAACAGACACCAAGTTCATTCAGAAAGATGGAATATAAAGAGTGTTTCTTAACATTAGCTTGAAACCAGGTTCTAAAATAAGACAGACATTTTCCACAAACTCTACAACAACATCCAGGTTATTGTCAACTGTGATTTTTTATTCATCCTGATTTGGTCTCCTTTTGTTTATGAACCCCTGTACGATAAAAGCAACATGATTAGTTGCACAATTATCTAGCCACCAAGAACCTGATAGGGCTTCAGTGAGATTAGATTCACAGACCATGATCATAGAATCATTACTTGCATTTACACGTTTGGCCAACCAAGCTTTGAACTTACGACAATCCCTTTTCACATGACCAACCTTCTTGCAAAAGAAGCATTGATCGCCTTCCACCTTCTTAAAAGAAGATGTATTCTTTTGTCCCACCCCATAGGCCTGACTAGAATCCCCACGAGACTTATATTTATCATGAGGAGCCTTACCTTTAGAAGTACTACCTTTTTGAAACTTTTTCCCTGAAGTGTACAGGCAACTTGACCTTTTCATTTTTTGAGCTTTTCCTCCTCTGCAACAACTCTTGCAAAAAAATCATTAATAGATCACATCTCATTTTGAGAATTGTAGTTGGTCCTGATGATAGTGAAGGTAGAAGGAAGAGTATGCAAGGCTTGATGCGCAATACAAGCATCTGCTAGAACCACCTTTAGTGCTTGAAGCTTAGTTTGAAAATCCACCATCCGGATTATATAATCCCTTACATCGTTGACTCTATCATATCTCATCTCAAAAAGCCCTTGCAGAAGTGTCTCAATTTCTGCGTTGGATGAGACACGACACCTTTCACTAATTGCTTGTAGCAATTCTTTAACTGTACAATCAATTGACTGACCACTTTTCAAATGCTCTAAGATTGTTTTCCTCATTGAGAGTAAAGAGAAAATCTTCTTTTCATTAGCACTGTTCCGCACTATCATTAGATCTACTTTCGACTTTAAGCGATGCTGGTCTATTCTGAACCATTGTCTGATGCACATCGGCCATCTCCATAGCAAAGAGAAAATCTTCTTTTCATTTCTTAAAATTAGAGCCGTTAAGCATCTCAATTGTGACCATATTGTTGTCGACAAAGATGGTGACTGAAACAAATGACAATTAACACCATATGAGTAACCAATGTCTTACTTAGAAAATCATATAAGCTTATATATTAAAGACTACACCCATAATCAAGCAAACATCTGTGGGCAGAATACAAGACATGAAATGCAGAACTTCTAACATAATAACGGATATGAGAATATATTCTAACCATCGCAATCTATCATCTTTGGGTGTATAGATCCCTCCGGTTAGTCACTTCCTAACCATATGCTTCCTATGTATCCCTCCAAATTTTAATACATAATCACCTCTTTTGGATAGTGTGATTACGCATTAAAATCGGAGACGTCCCAAAACTTTACGAGATAAAATCCAAAATCTAGTCAAGAAAATCCATTTGGGAATTACAACCAACTAAACCTTAAATTTCTTGGACAGGATATCCTTATGTCACTCACATAATTGTGGTTGCACTTTATGGGGCATTTTACTTTATAACCATACTTGGTATTAATTATGTCATTTTATCTTTATGTCCATATTTAGGGACTTTATTAATTATTTTTCTTCTGTTGGTCCAACCCGGATGCGATTCATAATATAAATGTTAGATCTCTCAATCATAATTTTAATGCTCATCCCAAGATTAATTGATCTTGTGCACATTTATTTATTGATTGGACTGATTAGGAATATCGTTATGAAATTACTAATTCATAATTTATGAGGTCCATAACTTTAATGTTCAATTTTCAAACCCAATATTTATTTTTATTTTAAACAGGCCCAATTTTTTTTTTTTTATATTGTTACTCAAGCCCAATAGGCCCAAATAATGGGAAAGGCCCATTTAAATACACATACATATAACATTCTTATGCCTTTTTGTACGTGAAAGAATTCTCTCCTATGATCCCATTTAATGCAAGCAAACAAAAACGCACACAATGGCTGCAAAACATTCACGTGAATTTTTATTTTTATTTTTATTGTTACATTAAATAGGACCAATAAGCACCAACAAACAAAAACAATGTACATACATCGTAAGCATGCTAAACTCATGCTGAATGCTCTACGGGTACAATTTCCGAGACAATCACAACAATTCGGCCCCTTTTATTATTTTTTTAATTGTTAATTACGATATTTGCTTTCCTTAACCGTCATGAAATTCATCTGGCCGCCTTCAGCTTCATACTACGCTGCCTTAAAAGTTCATCCGATCTTTCTTTAGTCACGAAAAAAGCAAACCCATATGAAACTCATAGTGTTTCGTGAGTAAAAAGCATGGATCAAATTCATCTTGATCATAAGAACCGCCCATGAAACACAACATCAAAATCATGGATTTTAGAAATTTGAATTCATGGATTCTATATCAAAACTATAACGGCTCTGATACCATGTGCAAGTATTGATTGATTTAATTTGATCATATATTAATATAGAATATCACATATAAAAGTATAAGTATATACAAAATTATCTTTATAGTTTTTCATAATTCTAATTTTAAATCTGAAACGGAAATAAGTATATTAGAACGCGATTGATAATACTCCTCTGATGACTTCGATCACTGACTTGATGAGGCAACTTGTACGTTCAGAATGTACGTAATATAAAATGAGGTTCAGAGGAGACGACATAACTCATATATATAAAAATCATAATGGACGTTCTCATCACGGACCCAGTAGGTCTGATCTATTGGGCATGAAACCCATCCCATATTCGACTTGATTAATAGTTCATAACCACTGTTTAACAGACCAATTAATTAACCATTAATTATAATTTTAAATAAATATTTTAACAGATCGATCATTGACAGAGATCGTCCGGATTCCCTAACGGCCGATGATGAGATCATTGATCAGGGATCTGCATCGAGGTGACGGATTCGAGTTTGATTTTGGACGCGATCTTGTTTTTCTCCATACGAATAGCAGTGAAACCCTAATTTTTGGGATCGAATTGGGGTGAAACCCTAATTTGGTTTGGGGATCAAAGATGGCGGTGAATATGGGATTCGAATCAGTTTCTTTGATGTCCTGTCGGACAGGGCTTGAAGTCGAGGGCTATTGTCTTCTCCGACGATAGGGGTGATTCTCCGACGCTTGCATGGAGATCGAAGGATGATAGCGACTGACCGGGGGTGATTCCCTGACTCCTCCTCCGACTTAGATCCAAAGATCCCGAATTCCAATCAGTGTTGGAAGTTGAGACTCATAGATCTTATCTTATCTTTCTCTTTGCTCTGAACGCCGGTGATTCCTCGACGCCGCTGAGATCGAAGATCAAGAGTTTTTGATCGGGGGTGATTCCCCGAAGTTGTTGATGAAATTATCGAAAGTGGATTTGCAATAAGGTTAAACTAGCTTGATCGAGACGTTAATGGAATTGATCAATTGAGGCGGTGGGTTCGAGTTCAATCTAAAAAGTTGTTCGTGGTTCGAGGTGGCTGAAATTGATAGATCGATTCAAGTATTTTAGATCGTGGTTCATGTTGAATTTGCAAAGGTGTGGTTCCTGTTATGGAGAACAGGCGTGATTCCCTAGTTTCAACTTGAGATGGTGCATTACAGTGGAAGTGAGAATCTGATATTCTTCCTCTTTAGGTGATCGGGGGTGATTCCCTAGCATTGTCTTTGGGGATTGAAGATGATCACAGTGAGAAGCTCTGTAATGTCATAATTTTTCATAACATTTTAATACATAATAATATAAATGACGTTATTATTGTTGACCCCCAACATCTCAATTAGGTAAAAATTATTTAATCGATTTAATATAGAAATAAATAAAATCCATTTAGATATAACCAGTAATATTATCAAGTATAGAGGAAATTTCTCATTTATTATATATTTTACTTAGTTTATAAATCATAATACAGTAAATGCACTTTAGCACCATAATCTATAACACATCTGCCCGTCGTCTGTATCTCCTGAAAACACAATGAAGAGAAAAACATAAAAAAATAATAACCGTGAGCCATACGAGCTTAATAACGTGTCGGTCCTCTTATTAGGGGTTACACGAGAGAGGAAGATAAGAAAAAAGAAGCGAAATGACTACTTAGGTCATTTGTTCCAGCATTATTAAACTTATCATATCAATCCGACATTTACAATTATCATTTTAAAAATACAGTAAAGACAGACAATAGATACCCTCAGTGTTATAATTGTGTCCTTGACGAGACTTATTCAATTTCAACTTATCAAGCTTTATTCAACTTTAGTAAAAGGAACATCTGCGAAAGGGGATCAGCCAAACTGGAACCAAGGGTCTCCTGCAATGAGTTTCCCTTATACCAAAACGACCTCACAAGGTCGATGAAAAAATATCACCATCAAATCACTGTATAATACATACGTCAGACACAACGCTCTTTGTGTTTTATACCATGGAGTTATCTCACCAATTATGTATTTGCACTCCTTTCACTCATTCATCCTTTTTATATCAACAATCAAGACATAACACAAACACACACATCATCTTATCACGGTACACAACAGTTACAGTCAGTATTTTACGTCAGTCATATTTAATGATTACGTCCATAGATTCCAATATATATTATTATACTCACGGCATAATAATACGCATCGTCACACACAATAAATCTAAACGTTACTTTCTTATTGCAACTTTCTCACACACACACACACTCAACTTGTCCTTTATATCTCAACGAGCGGTGTCTCCAAGTCCTATAACATGATAGGATTCATATATTAATATATTTGTTTATGAATGTTTGTTCGTATTTTGTGAAAAACCATCATATTAATATTATGAGATGATGCTGAGTTTTGTAAAAGCCTTTGATACTTATTTTGATTGTCCATGATGATGATTTTATATATTGAATATCATTAGAGGTATTTGTGAATCTTTGGAGTTGTTTCGACATCAAAACGGTTCATTTTCAGATTCTGTCCAACATGACTATTCGAACCGTTTAAATCTATAATTTTTCTTATACAGCTCCAAAAATAATTTCATAAAATTCTACATAAAGTAGACTTCGTAATATTTCTATTGAATTAACATATATTAATATCAGGATTTAACATATATTGATATCAGGATTTATCAAAGAGTGTATAATATTCCATAAAATTTCTAATAAAGATGATTATCTTACTTTGAAGGCTCCTCTTCTCCTTAAACTTCTCCTTCTTCTCTTCTCTTGCTTAACTCTAATGTAAGAAGTGTTTTGTTTTGTGTTTGTATGGAATTTTCAAGGAGAAGAGAGCTTGTATTTATAGGGAAGTAAATCAATTAAAATAATTTAAGTGGAATATTAGTGGATATTTAGTGGATAATTAGTGGGTGTTCAGTGGATATTAGTGGATAATTAATTTAATTTATGTGGAGTATAAATTGACATAAAGAAAAATGAGTGTAAAAATTAGGTTTTGATCATTTTCGTATAAATACGGCATTTTTATATTAATATCGTATTTTTTCGTATTTGCGTATTAAGGTTGTATTTCATCTATATTTCGCATTCTTTTCCTATTATATAGTCAAATAAGCCTTTTAACCCTACAAGATAAATTATAACGTACAATAATTTACTATTAATGTTAATTATCGTAAAACTAAATTTTGCGGAATTTTTCGGGTCCTTACAAGCTCTTTTGAGTTTAATTTCTTCTTCTTCCAACAAACTCGAGGTGATTCCCTAGCATGATGGAGACCATTGATCTTGGGATGTATTCAAGAAATTCGATAAAAAGTATGAATCGGTGATGTGATTATGTAAATCATTGTTTTTTTTTTTAACAAATGTACTGTTGTTATTGTAAATGAATTTTTGTTCGTGTTATGTATCAACTGGTATTTTGAATGTATGAACTGTTGTTTGTGTTAATTGACGTTTTGGGTATATGAACCGTTGTTCGCGTTATGTATGAATTGACGTTTTGCATGTACGAATTGTTATTCGAGTTATGTATGACTGACATTTTGGGTGTATGAATTGTTGCTCGTGTTATGTTTGAACCGACGTTTTGGGTGTATGAACTGATATACATGTTATGTATGTACTGACATTTTGAGTCTATAAATTATTGTTCGTGTTACGTATGAACTATCATTTTGCGTGTATGATCTTTTGTTCATGCTATGAATGAACTATTGTTCATGAAAAAGGTCAAAAGTGCTTGTCTTATTGTTATTGTTTATATGTCACTGTGTAAACTGGACTTTTCATATAATAAACTCATAGTTTTGGTTAAATAAACTGTTAATCGAAACATTAAATAATCTACGAACTTGAAACAATAAATAATATGAAAAAAGTGTCATGATGTTAAAGCAGTGTATAATAAGGAGATATTGTCATAATCCTCAAAAAATTACATAATATAAGTATTATATCATTGATACATCATATAAAATTCTCATACGAGTGTTACTTGTATATTGAACTTGAACATTATGTCACTATACAATTGTTTGATCTAACTAAAAATTTTATATTCTTCATAATTGGTTTGTTTCATGTTAAGACAAAGTTATGCATCATAACCAATGCATCTCGTTTGATCACTTCTTTCTAATACTATTCAAACTAGATTGATGCGGATATGCGCGAGTTATAATTAGACATACAATAAAGGTTGATGTTAATCCTATGTTATGTCATTTGAGACATGGGTTCTAACATTGTGGATTTTCATCGGGAATATTGACAATATGAACAGTATATTATTAAAAGAGTAAATAATCATGTCATTTATATGAAGTGTAATGGAATCAATATGAACTGCACATATTCATAGATGTCGAAATCAGATTATGATCTAAAACCATTACATGAGTTGTAAGGAACAGAAATATATAACAATTTGATTTAAACAAGAATAACAAACAGTGAATTTGTATTAGATGTATGTTGACTGTTGAGTGTTAACTGTTAACTGTAAACTACGAAATATAAACTGTCTCCTTTATATCGATGAATTGTATTATTTGGATCTGTGAACTCTCTCTTCATTTAGTAGACTAATTCAACTGTATGTCTGGACTCTTTTCCTTCAGCAAGTAAACTGTATTGTTTGATGTCGTGAACTGTGTGAACTGATTTTTGATGAACTATGTTTGTGTCGATATGAACTGTAAGTGACATCCCTTGAACTAACTCTCTTGAATTTGTGAATTACATAAACGGAATGTATGAATTGTATTCATTATCATGTGCATTGTGTTTAACAATTACATAAATCATGAATTACCTTATTATCAATCATGAACATCATGATCCATGAACTGTCTTTCCTTACAAAATAAAATGCATAGTCTTCATTGATTAACAAAGTATACCACTTGAATAACAACGATAAAATACATCATTTGAACACCTAAACCATCATCTAAGACAAAAAACTACAATCATGAATCATTGCAGTCCTTTGAATCTTCTTATACATCACTTGAACAATAAAGCCAGAGCTCTAACAATCGACAAAGCAACAACAACCATCTTTAAAAGACCAACAACCACCTCCAATGTCTTCCTTCTTTCCCTAATTCCTAAGCATTCACAGCGACAATTCAATTGTACATCTCTAATCGAAGCGCCAACCCTTTTTTCACGAACATCAACGCCTTTCCTCGATGCAGCAATCACACCATTTAGTTTAGACCAAACAAAAAACCAACAATAATCTCATTTGAAGCATAATTTTTCCTTGAGATTCTTTCAAATGGCATGTAATATTCGAGAATTTTGGGAATTTAGAAACGAATATATAACGTTACGATTTTTAAAATAAATCGTGCTTAAATGTTATATATTTAAATCCAAAAAATATTTGATTATTAAATCAAATATGACGATGGAATATTTTGGGATGATTAGTTGAACGTGCCAATAAACGTTACGAACGAATAACGTTACAATATTATAACGTTATAAACGTTGCGCATAAGGACTATCGATTTAATTGCATAAATAATGAATTATGACTCGGAAGGTCATATTTTCATAAACGGGATAAATGTATCGATGCAAGTAGATTTTTTCATGGATTAATATTACAAAATTTGGGTGAATAATGGAGTGAACGAGACGTATCGTGGGACGGAACGTGGGATATTAAACCCACACTCACCTAACTTCCCTTTCTCCCGCACTTCTCCCATTCCCACTTCACTCACCTTCTCCACACCACCACTCCCACTCCTACTCTCCCCTGCCTGCCACCAGCGCCATCATCTCCAGCCGCAACAGCCAGCTGCCGCCTGCACAATCATCTTCAACACCATCAATTACCACTAACGATCATCATCAACATCATCACTTTCTTCGTCTCATCAACACGATCACGCCACCATCACGCACCAACTCGAGCATCATCATTGGCGTCGTCGTCTGCAGGCAGCAACCAAGACAAGGAGATAGAAAACAGCAGCGGGAAGCTGAGGGATGATAGCCACTTCGAGGAAATCAAAACGCGTTCGAGGTAACCTCACTCGTCCGATACACCTCTTTTATTTGTTCACACGATTCAAACATGTCCGTGCATGTTTGAGATGTGTTTATGCTGTGTTTGATGTGTGTGAAATGGTTTGGATGCATTGTGGTGCGAATTGAGGAATCCGGTGTCGGGCAGAGAGGTTTCCTACAAGGTTTTGGGCAGTGAACAGTCGTGCCCGCGACCATCCTGGGTCGCGGCCGCGATAGGAGAGATCAGCATTTTGGTTGCAGAGTACCGTCGCACCCGCGACGGGTCTGTGTCACCTCCGCGACAAGAGGTCACGCCTGATCGCTTTTGTGCCTCGAACCATAAACCTAAATGCGTATTTGAGATATATAACACATACGCATGGAAATATAACGTCAAACGTGCGTATACGATCACGTTTGACATGTGGTGGGGTATTTGGGATTGAAATGAAGTAGAATACTCCCTTATACATACATACATACATACATATATATATGTATACCCTCATGGGAAATAAAATGAAAGCGATCGCTAAATGATTAATAAAAAGGGAACGGGGGATGTGGAGCATAGTTACACTATCCATGTGAACT